>BMAO01008593.1:0-39818 GCA_019973975.1 Trichonephila clavata
TCGTGTCACTAGAAAAGAAGATCAAAGCAGTAAAAATTCAAAATAAAAGAGCCGATCACAAAAATGCACCGATTTTATCTCCGCTTATAATCGGCCACACTAAAAATAAGATTATGAGAGTACAAACGCAGACTATATACAATAAATATTCTGAAAACGTTGCACGTAGGAAATAAAAAAAGGAATCTTAGCTTGAAAATTAATTCAATGAATATAATAATTTAATTGAAGGCTGTGAAATTTGTGTCACATTTTCATGAGTATTGAAAACACTGGCGGAGCTGCTCCCTGTATCATCTTTGAGGGCCCTCTCTAAGGCCACCCCGCGATTTCTTGCTTACACGTTTGGGTGCCCGACCTCAAAGCTTGGGGCCCCGTATCATTGATATGCGGTAACTATGCCCCTGATTGGAAATAGCATTAATTTGTAAAACAAGAAATGGAATGCTGTTAAAAAAGGACTGACAAAAAAGTGCACTAGTTAATAATTTTCTAAGAAAAATGACATTTTCTTTTTAAAGATTCAAATCGAAACTTTATTTCCATAATAAGCATCCTTCTATGACAATTTCAAATACAATTTGTATCTAAGAGATATGAGCAGAAAGAAACTTATTAAAATTTCGCATATTTCTATCAAACAAAGAGAATTAGATCGATAAATAAATAAAGGTAACAAAGATAAATAAAACAAATAAATCCCCTAAAATTCGAAAAAAAAATACTTTTTCTAAATTTCAAATAAAGATCTACCAAATTCTTCGTCGAAAAATTAAAACCCCCACCCATATTTCGTTTCCCTTCTTATTCTTATGGGCATTGTTTATGATACCTAAGACAATGTAGACGTATTTGTCAAGAGGCAATTTGAACGTTTTTTCCTAAAAATCCGGAGCCTTATAACGATGATTTTATAGAAAAGTTGAAATTAATTACATGATTTCTAAACTACAATACCAATTTCCACAAAAAGGGATAAATGCATCCGAAACTAGGAAACAGTAAAATTCTACAATAGAATTACCTCAAAAATGTTGTACTCAAAGGCCTACCCTGAAATACAATAATTCATGTGACAAAATATCAAGTGCATTACACTCAATTATTTTCCATATGAATGGGAAAAACTCACATAATAATTATACCCAAATTAAGCAAATATATCCTATGTTTTCCGACAAATCTAGACTGATTAGCCTCGTCATTTCTGCAGAAAAATGTATTTTTTGAGTAGATTCCAGAACTATATATACTTAGAAATGCAATGCACATTTTGATACCTATCCACTAGCACGGCTTTCAAAAAAAAAATGTCCTCCGCACCCAATTTTGTGCGGCAGTGTGACAGAACTTTATTCAAACGTTGAAACTATTTGTAGAAAACTCTTTCCCTTCTTTCCTCACCCCCCTACCGTTTACTGACACGTTTTTCCTCTCTTCCATCTGGTTCTTCAAAGAGCGCATGCGCTCTCATACCGACTACATCTGTCAATCATTTCTGAACCACACCCCGTTGCTATAGTAACGATAGGTTTCCAGAAAACAAAAATTATCTTTATGACGTCATCCGAGTTGCAAACAACGCCATCTGTTGGATAAAACAGATTTGTGAAATTTCGAAGACTCCTCACGCCTCATTAAATGAACCGCATAATAAATTTTTAAAAAAGTAATAAATGAAGCAATTTTATAAATCTGTTCTATTTTTTACTACAATGAAAAGAAATTTGACAAATTAAATTAAATAACAGTAAAAAAGTATGTTTTATGCTGTGGAGTACTTTAATTAGTTATTAAATGCTGTTCCAAAAAGGAATGCAAATGATTGACTAAAACTGCCTCATTACAAAAAATATATGAATTAATTTTAAATTGTCTTTTTCAAATTTAAATTTCAAAAAGAATTTTGACACTTTAAAACTTACATCAATATACCGTAATGATAATTTTTTGCTATTTGCATTTATTGTTAACTTTTTCTACTTCTTTCGAATTTAGAATTGTTTTATTCTACTTTATAACTAAAAATTATGAAGTTGTTTGTAAATTTTATGTAGAGACATTTTTTGAACATATAGAGTTAATTATCTCATTTTTTTGCTGAGATTTAATATTTAATGATTGTTATTGACAAGCCTTATGAAGCCAGCAATTCTTGGTTTATTATCAATATGTTTCATCATCTTGCATAGCGATCAATTGAAGAGAGAGATTCCTGAGCTGGCATACTACTCTCATAACTATTCCACCATGCCAAGCCATCTCCAGGACTATCAGATTTGAAAGTGCGTCAACCCATCTTTAGTGGAGATAAGACTAGAATCCTCGGCGACATTAAAATAACGCTGGTCCCAAGCTTGAGACAATGGCCACTCAATGGACTAAATTCATGTGACGTCATAATCACATGATAATTTTAAACCATGTGTGTTTAGCCAATCAAGTTCAAAAACACATGTGACGTCATAGTCACGATAAATGCAATGGACTAAATTCATGACGGTCACATGATAATAGAAACATGTGTTCTACATTGAATTAGAAACGGACAATAAACTATATATATAGCTCGTACTTTTTATTCTATTTGTAAAAAACTTAGGTAAAATTTCAAATTGCATAATTGGGTAAAGATGCTCAAGAATTATAAAAAGAAATTTCTGCAAAAATATTTTAAAATTAAAGAAAAAGTCTTGTTTTATACATGTTTTTTTAAATAAAGTGACAAATATTAATTTTTTAAAAAAAAGTTTCTGTAAAAAGCGTAATTTGGCAACAACGAAGTGCATGAACTGATTTGCTGAAAATAGATAATTGCATTTATCGTGACTATGACGTCACATGTGTTTTTGAACTTAATTGGCTAAAAACACGTGGTTTAAAATTATCACGTTATTATGACGTCACATGAATTCAGTCCATTATCAATTTTCAGCAAATCAGTTCATGCACTTTGTTGCTGCCAAATTACGCTTTTTAAGGTAACTATTTTTTTAAAAAATTAATATTTGTCACTTTATTTAAAAGTACATGTATAAAACAAGACTTTTTTTTTGTTTAATTTTAAAATCTTTTTGCAGAAATTTCTTTTTATAACTCTTGAGAATCTTTACCCAATTATGCAATTTGAAATTTTACCTAAGTTTTGCAAATAGAATAAAAAGTACGAGCTAGTTTATTGTCCGTTTTGAATTCAATGTAGAACACGTGTTTATATTATCATGTGACCGCCATGAATTTAGTCCATTATCTCCTCTATATGGTAATTTTGAACGTCGCAAGCTTAATGTTAGCAATTTTAGGTCCAAATGCAGATTTTAATTTTGACTATCATTATTATCTGTAATATATAATAACCAGATCACTGTTTGTAAAGCTGAGTTTCATGTAAAGTTTGCATTTGGAGTTGTGTAAAACGGAAGAATAAGGTTCTGGCTCATTGTTTAACTGTTATTCAGAATTATGAGATTGATCATCACACTTGTCCTTTCTTTGTCTTAGTACGATTTCAATAAATTTAAATTTAATTTGATTCAATTTCTTCAACTTTTTTGAGTATTGCTGAGCATATCTCGAATTTGTATATTTAAATAAAAACCTTGTATTTCTTTTCTACTGGTAATTTATTTTTAATGTTTCCAACTATGTTATTTAGTTTGTTGCATGTGTTTTTATTTTGGTACTTTCCAACAGTAAACTATTTATAGAACTTATTCAAGAAAAGTACGAACTCTGTTTTAAAATAGCAGCTTTTGTTCACAAAATTCAAATTAATTGATATATTCTCCAAGGTATATCTGATAAATTTAGACAATATGTTAAAATTGCTTTCATGTACGCCATCTTTATATTTTCTTGTCAAATTACTAGATAAAATCTTGAGAAACTTATATAGTCGCTTCCCATAAATGTCTGAGTGGAAACAAATAAACACTTTTTCAGAAACAAAACAGCAGTCTTATTGCTTTTAAATTCGAACATATAGCGTTCTCGGAATAGAGAGAAAAAAACAATCGTTCTCTCCCAGAAGCTTTTTCGATCGTAAATTAACTTTAATCAAACCTTCATGACCTTCTCCCAAGAAACACATTTCCAGAGGTTTGTTGTGATAAGGTTTGTTTTTATTTCCCCTTTGGGAAAACTCTCCAAATCATTTTCATCGCTGCTTTCGTGAGACCAATGGCGTTGTAAGCTGGCTGGAACGGCAGACATTTGCTATATCACAAGAAAACAAGGTTAGACCATCCAGACAAAAAAAGAATTCTTCCGCAATACTCTTGGGAAAGTTCTATTGAAACTCATGTTTTGGTATTGAACTGAAAGAAATAATAGGCGTGTCGGACTGTTGATGATGATTAATGGCTTTGAAGGAAAACATAAATATGAAAGGGAAAAAATAGATATCCAAACGATATCTACACGCAAAGAACGAAATATTCAATAAGTATATTATTTTATATTGATTAAAATTATATAATCTAAAATATTAGCGAGACTTAATTAATATGAATTATTGAACTATTATATGTCGTTATTTTTATTTAATAAGAACTGCATAGTGATGTTGCATGGATTAGGCCATTAATTTGTCTTAATTTATTATAGCGAAGATGAAATAAAAATTACTTCTTAAATATCCTTAATTGTGTTGTTTTATTTGATTAATTTCATGTTTATTTTACATATTTATAGCATTGTTCTTGTTTTATATAATATTCACATATAATTAAAATACTCAAAATAAAGTGGAATTAATTTGCATTTTATATATGATGCAAATGTACTTACGTATTATCGTAACGATCACCAACTCTATTAATAACTCGCAAAGTTGGCAACCCCGATTTCCTATGTGTCGTACACGCTGAATTGGCATATATGTGCTGTGTTTCATAGATTGTCGCCAAAAGGTTGCGATAATACGTAAGTACCGGTGCAAATTATAACGAAATGAATTCGTGATCCTTCATACAGTAACTCAAGAACCATTAAATCGAAATATAAAAACTCAAAATATTAAATTTGCTAAGAAAAAAGTTTAAAATGTCAAATACAGAAATAATAATTTGACAATATTTCGCGCAAAAGTTTTAAAAAGCAGTTATAATTATAACAGGAAAAGCATTTTAAGGGCATGAAGATTCTACCCGATGGTTCCAGATAATATGTAAAATGCAGGCACTGCCCAGGCACGCAACTGGATCCCAAACACCTTTTTAGCTGTCCTTCCATTGTTGATGCCCTTTTTAAAATAGACAATGACTACAGGATGGACATCCTATACTTGGATCGTGCCATGGATGTTGCCACGGCAGTGACTCACGCCTTTGGCAATATTTGACTGTATCTTTATTTTGTTATATACACCTTTGCACTTTGTCATACACGATAACAACAACAACAATTATAACTAAATCGAATAAGCAGATCACATATTATGGCATGCAAAAAAGTGAAGCTTTATACAAGTTAGATTTGACACGGTCATTAGCATCACTACCTGCTTCTACTTCACTTGAAGAAAATTCATCGTATGGGAAATTCGAGGTGAGGCAAGAAATTGAGGCAAAAGCAGGTTTAAACTTTATTTACATCAATATAAAACGGCATAATTATTCTGATCTACAGTCACTTTTATTAACCAGATTAATAATTATTTCTATTTAAAATATTTATAAGAAAATTAATAATTATCTTTCAGAATTATGCTAACTATTCGATTATGATTTTAATTCAATTTTGTAGCCTAGACTTATTGTTAAAAGAAATATGACGTTTCTTTTCATTTAAAAACTAAAAAGTGCGTGCACATTGATTAGCATTTTTAAGTTATTTTTAAAACACTGCTGGTCACCGTAATTGTAACACCCTGAAGGAAGCACGCGAATAACATGAAATTTACAGCATGCATTAGCGGAGGTGAGATATGTAAATGATTAGAATTTCAGCACAGACACACATCACGCACGCCTGTGGCGCCACCTAAAAGCGCTATTTAAGGCTTGGAGATTTCGACGATTTCAAACTCGGTAATTGTGTTTTTCTTGTGGTTTTTTCAAAAAACGATCAGTTATGTCTCGTAGAAAGCAGCGATTAGTTTTTGATCAAGTATCCGAGTTCAACATAGGGGCCTACCGAGATTGTGGATTATCTTTCAGGGAAACCGGTAGTCGTGCTGGACGAAACCAAACAACTGTAATGCGGATATGTGACCGTTGGATGCAGGAGGTTAAGCCGGACCCACGTGGTCGATTGCATCCACCTTAGTGCACCACTTCACGTGAGGACAGGCAAATTGTGTGCATGGCAGTGACGGATCACTCAGTCACATCACGAACCATAGCATAGCACATTGAGTCAGTAACGCATCATTCAGTGTCTGCGCGTACCATTCGACGCCGTTTACAGCACAGTGGTCTGACCGCAAGACGTCCATTGCTTGGTCTACCCTTGACGCATAACCACAGACGTCTCCGCCGGCAATGGTGCGATGAAAGAAAGATGTAGGCGGCAGAATGGAATAAAGTTGTCTTTATTGACGAGTCGCGCCTCTATCTGCAACACCACGATGTTCGGATTCGAGCCTGGAGACACCGTGGAGAGGATGCTGAACAGCTGCGTTATGCACCGCCACACTGGTCCTGCACCGGGTATTATGGTTTGGGACGGTATTGGATATCACTCTTGCATTCCTCTAGCACGCATTGCCGGTACTTTAAGGCATCCGATCACGTTGAAAATGACCAAATCCAGTCAAGACAGATATTTTTGTTTTTTTATTTTATTGAATAGAGCCATCTTTTGACTTTACGAAACATATGAAGTGGCGTGTTTTTATCCTGGTAGGACAGAACCCGGGACCTTTGGGTCCGAAGCCGAGTAACTTAACCACTACACCAAAATGATCACCATGGTGCGGAGGTGGTTACTGGCTTATATAGACTATATCACAACACATACTTTGTTTTGTTTCTACTCTACCTAGAGGCCAAGTTACAATCCATTTTATAAAGTTAGAAAAACCGGAAGTGGGTTTTTGATCTTCCAAAAGTTGGCAATTAAATGGCTCAAAATCTATCATGGCGAGTCTGATAACTCAAAATATTACGAATGCATTTCTATAAAACTTTTTGAACCTGATATTTACGTTATTTTCTAGAGAATGTACTAAAATATTTCTTATTGTAAGAATACTTTTTGAGTTATGGCTTGTTATTTAAATAATGGTCTCATAGAAAATGTAATATTTCTTATAATGATTTCTCATTCAGCTCTAAAATTTTCAAATTTTAATAAAAAATTAATGTTTTAGTACTTTTTCTAGATAAAAAAATCTAGTTTGTTTTAGTAATACTTTTACTAATATATATTTATTACTTTTTTCTGTAACTACTTTGAAGTTTTTCAAAAATATTGTTATAATTTCACTTATAATTGTGATTTTTGTAAAATTTAGGTAATTTATTTTTAATTTTGATAGTTAAATAGTAATATTTATTGGAATTGAGTCCTAAAAGAGCATTTATAATACTTTAGTATGCTATTTTGTTAAAAAGTACTCCGAACGTGTTCGGATACCTTAAGTTGGAGCCAGTTGTCCTTCATTACCTTCAGGGCTTGGCCACAGCCATATTTCAACAGGATAATGCGCGACAGCACGTGGCACGCATTGTCCAAAGGTTCTTCGTCAATCACCAGCTTGAATTGCTTCCCTGGCTGGCTTGCTCTCCGGATCTTTCGACAATAGAAAACATGTGGTCTATGGTTGCTCAACGAGTGACCCAGATTACACCTCCAACTGCCACAGCAGATCAACTTTGGCAACGTGTGGAAGCTGCTGGTTCTGCTGTACCCCAAGAACACATCCAAAGTGTCTTTGAATCAATGCCGAGGCGTGTGGCAGCGGTGATATCTAACAATGGCGGGTACTCTGGTACTGATTCTGGCAGGAACCACACTTCACAGAAGTCTATAAATTTAATCATTTGGTCAACATGTTATCTACAAAATAAATTTTGTTGTGCTATGTCTTGTCTTTCTTGGTGTTGCATTTATGGTAGCTAGCAGTGTATTTTCTAAAGCTTTGTTTAATTTAATGTACTTTTACTTTGCTTAAAAATTGATTCACTACACGTGCTAATTGTTTATTATATGTGTTTGAAAAAGTTATGTATTTTGGTGAATACGTGTGGCAATGGTTTTTGTAACAGTTGGAAAAAAGAATATAAAATAAATTGTGAGTCGCGTATCTTTTATCTTAAGAAATCACACAATTATTAATATTTAGAGAAAAAACGACCGAATGACACGAAATTCAGATAGAGTATAAACACTTATTATGAAGTTGGAGTAAGCAAATAAATGACAATAATTTTTGCAAGCAGCATTGATGCGGAGAGATATTTGAAATGTTTGAGAATATAATAGTTTAGTTCACAACTTTGACGGCGGAGTAAGAAAAGTGGTGCAAACAACTCATTTTAGTGTATTGGACATCAAACCAATTATCATAAACAAAATTTATCAAGTTAGAGATAGCTAACAACGTAGACTAAAATAGTACTAAGCAAATTATTAAAATATCAACGTCAAAAGAATCCTACAAAAATATGCCAAGAAAATGAGAACTCTTTCTCATAAAATTTAATATTTTAATTAAAAAAAAACATTTCATCGACTGAACGATGATGCTGTACCAATTATAAACCTCCACACGCACAAATAAATATTTATCTGTCAGTAATTACGGTCAGTCAATAACTCGTTTTTAACTTGAATTTATTTTCCTTTATTCCAATGAGATAATCACAAACAAATATTTACAAAAGGTTCGACATATAAATTTTGCCCTTTTCATATTCATGGAACAAAAACATGTTGTCAGATTTTTAGAAAAGGAGCTTGAAAAAGTAAGGAAAAATAAGAGCGGAACTTAATCGTCTGCATAAGATTTAAGGAAAGCATTTTTAAAAGAAAGAAATTCAGAAGTAACATTCGTTTGTGAAAAATTGCATCTCTCTCTCTCAATAGACGTTAAGTATATAAACACTAAAATCGTGTAAATGGTTCATGTGTGTGTGGAATAATAAGTTCAAAATATGTATGTGTTAATACATATTACTTCTTTTATAATGAGTGATACTTTATATATAATATAATATTATAAACACTTACTATAATATTACAATAATAGTATTTAGAATGAAATATATATTTATCAAAGAAATAATTCATTCTGGAAGATATAATGTAACAATATTTGCATAGGAATTCAAGGAAACTTCTATGTACTTACAATTACACCCTTAGCAACTGTGTGAATCGGATGAACTTTAAGAACAAAATGCATCAATTAAGGTCAATCGTTTCTCATGGTATTCGCTAATGAAGTAATGAAAACACATTCCCCATTGTTAAGATCATTAGGGAGTAATTACGGGACATTGGGCTTATTTTCAGTTGTTACCATAACACCTAAATCATCTTACCAGAATCCGAATAAAATTGGAAAAAAAGAAATTATTTTTTAACAATACTAATGTTCATTAACGTACATTCTTAAAAAAATATTACAACAAGGAGTACAAATTCAGAAAATTTTAAAAAAAAAATTACGCAATTTAAGGTTTAAATAGTTATGTTCAAATGGTTAATCTTATTCCCCTAAGCCCAACTCATGAGGCATAAAGAAATTCATAAGTTAAATGTCAATGCATATTCGTTTTTAGTATTAAAAATGATTAAAAGGAAAAAAGCAATATTTTTATGTTTGATTGTTTGAGAAATATAAATATCTTAAAGAAAATAAATAATTACGATTCTTGAAACAAATAAATAGCATAAGTATTATTGCTCAACATTTCTTGTACTGTAAAAGAACTTCATTTTTAAAAAAAGTTTAGGTATGAATTCTGCATTCATTTCCAGCCTTATATATGCAAAATGGAAATTAAAAGTAGATATTCTGATTTTTAAATAGTGGTTTACAGCCTCCACCAGGAGTTAGTCATTAAAGAATATCGGCAGTATGATCATACACTGGTGTCCAAAAGTTAAGCATAATTGATAATTATGTGAATAAAGAAGGAACTGCAAATCAGAATGGCGGGAAACATGATATGCGAGTGTAAAATGGTTATAAAATAAGGAAACAAATCAAAAGAATTATAATAATTAATTTTATTATCCAAAGTAGCAGTTTGAAAGAAAACTGAGCATAGCAAGGATTCACACTTTAAAGAAAAAATGAAAGAAAACATTAAATAAAACACTGATGCTGCAGTTTAATAAGGCGTGTGGTCACCTCTAACAGCCAGGCACGCTGCACAGCGATTTACCATACTTGCTATGCGATAATGAATGAGTTGTGGGCTCAACCGGTTCCAAGCGTCTTGGAGAGCTCTCTTCAGTTCTGTAATGGAGCTTGGTGGGTGCGAAAGGGCTGCAATTTGTCTCCCGAGTATATCCCATACATGCTCGATAGGATTTAAATCAGGGGAGTTCGCAGGCCACGACATGCACTGGATGTTTTCCGTTTCAAGGAAGTCATCAATCAGCACCGCTCGGTGACATGACGCTTTATCATCCATGAATATGAAATCAGGACCGACAGCATCTCCAAACAAGCGAACATAAGGCTCAAGAACTTCATCTCTGTGTCTTTGAGTAGTCACAGACCCGTGTCAAAGAAATGGAGGTCTGTGCGGCCGTCCATCATGATGCCTGCCCATACCATTACTCCCCTTGATGGAAAATGATGTCTTTCCGCTATGTTTCTTGGTTCAAAACGTGTTCCACGTTCTCTCCATATCGTTACCCGCCGAGAATCACTACTCAGACTAAACCGGGACTCGTCACTGAACGTCACATTGGCCCACTCTCCCACACTCCTATGTTGTTGTTTCAAACTCCAGTTCAAACGAGCGCGTTTATGCGCAGACGTAAGGGGAATGCAAACTGCTGGTCTTCTGGCATAAAGGCCAGCATGATTGAGTCTCCTGTAAACAGTTTGTCTCGAAATTCGTATTCCTGTGGCGACTGTGAGCGCCGAACCCAGTGCTATGGCGTAGCGCATTTATTACCAGATATCGGTCTTGGCATGGGGTTGAGACTCTTGGTCCACCTGATACTGGTTGTCGAATAACATCTCCCGTTCTTTGAAACCTCTGCCACAATCTTGAGATCACAGACTGGTCCACATTCAGAATTCGAGACACTTCGATTGTGATCGTGAGGATTCCAGCATTCCAACAATTCTTCCTTTCGTAAACATGTCCATTGGCGTCTTTGTGCCATCATTCACCTTGTTTGATGGTTAACAAAGTTCCTTCGCACAGCAGTTGCACGAAACTGGTCTGAACTGCCTATGCTGCGTGAATCGGTTTCTCCGCGTTCCGACACGCGCCGGTGTTTCGCGCAGGACGTAGTCGACTGAAAAGTTTTGCATAAACCTAATGGTTCTTCTTCACCCAATTAGTATTTGCAAGAAATTTGGAATAATTTTACGAATATTTACTCCATGTTTTTCGTATTTTACGATTTATGCTTAACTTTTGGACACCAGTGTATGTTATTGCTAGCATATCGGTGTATCGAAAAACAGAAAAATGAACTTTTGTTATTTCTGAAATTATTCAAGATCAGCAATAGAAAATATTTTATATGCCTTAAACTGGATGGTCGTACATCTAAAAGTTTTCAAATGCAATTTTAGATCTAGTTTATTAGGTTCAAAGTTGACTGCATTTTAAACACATCCTAAAAGAAAATATTTTATGCATACATATGACGTTGGAGCTATTCAGAGTTATCATTATTTTCCGTTAAATATTATTTATTTAAATCAACACTAACGATTTTATTATAAATCTTTAAAATAAAATATAGTTAATCCAAAGAAATATTAAATCTGATTTTATAATACCACTTCTGCATTAAAAAGTATCAATACTTAATTGAAATAAAGAAGTAGGACATTTTTCTTTTTCAAACACAAATAATGAAACCCTTTTTCACATGATAAAATACTACTTTGTGACAGTGATCAATATTTGGGATTGTCCTTTTCTTTTCTTTTAAGCCACCGATTTCCTTTTATGGTTTTATATTGGTATTAAACGAGGCTTTCAATCTTCAAACCTGTTACTATGGACAGCTATATTCCCCAGAGAAAATGTCGCCTTCTGGTACTTTTTAGTGATATTTTTTTTTACCAAGGGAGTAACTTATAACCTGGGCTTAATCTCTGTTTTCAGTGGTGATGACGGCTGTTCATTTATCATTGCTTAGATGGCTAGGGCTACTTCTAAACATGTGTTTGATACCAGATATAGATCCAAGTTATTGAGTCAACTATTGACAATTATTTTTATCCCAAATGCGTGATTTATGTATCCTACTACAAGTATATTAATGTAGATATTTTTGCCTTTGAAAATTATTCTTTACAAAGAACTTTTCAAAAATATTACTAAGCAATTAATGTAAAATTTGTGTTACGAACTTTTTCCCTGTAAATTATTAATTTCGTCTACATTCTAAATTAAGACTTCCTCAAGGCATAATTGTTTTATAACCTTTATCACTTGAATTTAAGGTATTTGACTACCCTAAAATTGTGAATTATGCCAAAAATTGACCAATTTTTTATGATTTTATTTTATAGGCCATCTTATTAGCTTTATAAAAATACCAAGTTTATCATTTTCCGTTCACTATAACAAAACCTACAAGTGTTTTAGTAAAAACAGATGCCATTACTTTAAGGAAGATGTCAAACTTTAAAACGCGTTTTACTCGAAATGTGATTTCTTGAAAGTAATCAAACGGGGTCAGCGATTGCTAAAAAAGTTTTGAACATAAATAACTGAAATTTTTTGTGTAAGTTCTGTATAATAATAGAAGTGTTTTAACTTTTAGATTTATCATCACTGTTTTATTACAAAATTTACAGTCCCTTATGAGAATATAATCACTGTTTTTTTAAGCAATTTCATATAGTAAATGAGATAAAAAAGCTCTGGTTTTTGTAAAAATTAAAAAATCTCTTATCCTGAAGGTCATTTCGACAATGAATAACATAGCAACACATCAGAATTGAAAAATTGAAAATTTGTTCATAAACCTTTGGTACAGAATGGACCACGTTTATGTTATTTTTTGTCAATTTTTACCCATTTCTTTCCATTTTAGTTATAATGATTTATTTTTCTCTTCTTAACTTTGCATATTTTTCTTTAAATGTACAAAAAAAATCTTAAAACACAAAAAAATCCACATATCTCATTTTTTTTAAAAAAAAGTTGTCGCAACCAGTCGGATACCTTTAGGCTTATTTTGTATTCATTCGCTGTTGATAAATGTATTTTTACGTTTCGAAGACACCGAATTATTCATAAACCTTTCATCAGAAGTAAGATCGCGTTTCTTTAGACTTTTAGGGACAGTTGGAAGGAATCGGTGGCAACGGGTATTTTGTCTCGCTATACACAACTCTTCAATAAATCCATTGAACTAATGCAAGTGTATTTTTGAGATTGTAACTTTTAATGAACATATAGTTCATTTTTGTATGATGTATTTTTATTGCGTTTTTCTCATTTTTGAACGCTTTTAGGTGCTTATATTTTCCTCTTCTCTTCTGATGCGAAAAATGTGACCACGGTAGCCTAGTGGTCAAGGCAACAAACTCATGGCCGGTGTGTACTGAGTTCGAGCTTAGTACTGCTGAAGATCCACAGTGCAGATGAGTCTGATGCACGTTAAACATGCCGAGGCTCAGACATCCTCCCGTTGGTGTGCGTGGAAGTTATGAGAAGGAGGTGCCGTCTCAGGTGTTATCTTGACACTTGACCTTGGTTCAAAATTATGAAGTCTGTCACCAAAAGCCCTTGTGTAGGCGAATAGTGCGACATTAATATTAGCTCGCTCACTGATGTGAATTTTTTTTAATAATTTAATTCCAATCTTTGGAAATTTTAAAAATGTAAGAATTTATTTTTTTCATTGTTTGTTTCACATTGTTTGCTTCACACGCAACCAATAAATATAATATCGTAATTATTTCTTAAAATTTTTGTGTGTGAAATATGTGGCTCAATTCTTGAGTCTTTGTTCCTTTTATTTAAAACTGAAATCGTTGTTTTAGTTACCATAATTCTAGGAAGTGGCAGAAGTGAATGTATAATCGAAGCCAAATCTCTTTCTAGAAATTTCTTAATCATTGGTTTTTTTTGTCGGAAGAAGTATGTTTATTGATTTGTTGGCTGCTTTATTCCTGATAAGAAAATATGTGCAATTTACTTCCGTTATGAGCTGAAATTAATAGATCGCACGTAGTTGTTAACTCATTCCGTTAAATCATGATAAACTGTTTAATAATGCGTAAACTATAAGGATGCTGTTGGCAGTTTGATAAATATTTATAATCCTGGTTCTTAATAATGAAAACTAATTAATAAGCCATCTGAGTTCTTTTGATTGTGATATATGTGGAATAATTATCTTCAGATAATTCCTTGATATTTATCTTGGTGTTTTCTATTTTCATTTACTTTCATATAGCTGATATGTTCATAAGAAAAAAGAAATAAATCCTATCTAATCTATCATTTTCAGATACTCATTAACACTGCTCAACTCCTTTAGTGAAATTTAAGATATTAATTATAGCATGTACATATAAAATTTAGGATTATTTCTCTGTTGAGTAAAAAATATTAGTATCCTTTACATTTGTTATGCATTATTCTATATTTGGTGTGAAGTATTGAAGTATTTACAAAATTTTGAATCAGTTCTGAGAGTCACTGATAGCCACAGTTACTACTGTATCTGATGGCCATGATTCTTGACAATAGCTCTAGCTTGAGTTTTAAATGAAAGTAAATTTTTTCTGGCATGCCAAGTCCGTTTAGTGTTCTGCATTTTCCAATAGTTCTTTAAATAAACCGAAATCACAAAAATCCATTGGAGATGATTCAGGTGATTTTACAGGCATTTCTTCAAATGGAATACACTTTATTTCTCTTTCTGATTCTTTCTTTGCTAAATAAGCGGCAGTTGACATAGGCATGAGAATAGATTCTTTGTCCATATGAAGCTCAGCTTTATCAATGTTCTATCCATATAAGACTGGAATTTCTTCTTCAAAAATTGGTTCTAAGATATTCTGAGATTACTTGAGACTTTTTTGATTTTTAATTTGTTGTTGTTACAAAATACTACAACTATCATGAATCCTTTTAGGAACATTTCTGTAGACTGACAAACTTTTTTTACGATCGTTCCCGTTAGTTAAGCAACAGAGATTTGATTTTCTTTTATTATAATCTTAAATATACAGAGGCCTCATCGAGTGTTACCTCAAATTTCCATTTTTACGCAGCTAAGTGTTTTTTACATTGTTTTCTACAATTTGTTTTTCTTTCAGCAAAATGTTTTGTTAAAGGCAGAGGAACTACAGATTTAAATACCTTTTTTTAGTTAAATATTTATGAATGATTTTACTTACAATGATGGAAGACATTCCTAGTTTCGATGCAATTAATCTTTGAGTCTGCGGATTTTCATTTAGGAACATAGAATTCACTTTTCTTAATAAGTTGCCTGCGTTCAAACATTCTTAGGTTGAGGTTTCGTGGTCATGTTTTCATTTTAACAAACAGCTAGACGTTTTATTTCCTTTCAAATTTAATATATCATAAATACCTTTTTTTTAAATGTAATAACAAAGATTTCTACACCACTTTATAAGTTGTTCATACGAACATTTCTCCTCGGAAAGCAAAGTTATGTAGCTTTCGAGTCATCTACCAATTTTAGGAGCCATTTTAAAAATAAATCTTTTACTTCACATTCCAATCAAAATAATTCATTGGCAGACGATTATTCTGAAGTTCCCAAAGTTTTGTCTCAAAATACAAACTATAAAGTAAGTTGTAAAATTGTTTCCATAAAGTGCGAGTGACCTTCTGTAGATGTATAGTTTTCTTTTCATGTTTTCTTTTTTTCCCTTTCTTATGTTATAATTAAAAATTAATTAATATATATTTCAGTGAGTCATTTTGAATTTTAAGAAAATTGCAATTTCTTAATAACATTCATTTGATAAGTCTGTAGTTTTTATTTCCTCAAGTATTTGAGTGGAAACTAAAAATTCTATTTAAAAATAAAAGATGTTTTCTTCAAGTAGTTATTTTAAAAATGAAACAATTATGTGAAAATAATTTCAACATTTTCTGATGTCTTATTGAAAATACTTTCATCATACCTCTAATGAAACTATTTATTTTCTTTACAACTCATTAATGAAAAAAAAATCTTAAATTGAAATTGTATTAATTAGAAATATTCTTAATGATGCTTTAAAGAACAAAACAACTTTTTATTAATGTTTTCAAACCACTCAATTCCACGAAAATTTAATTTTGAAGAAAAAGGTATTAACAGATAAATAAGTTTAATTACTTCTCGTGGATCATCACACTCACATATTATTCGAGCAGCTGTAACTGATCTACTAATGTGGGCAGAATTAAATTAGAGACTAATGGATTGCTGCTCTGTTTCAGTGGTATATAATCAGCTTTCCACTCCATTTATCTACTGCAAGATATCGTTAAGAGCAACACACAGACACAGAAAAGACTTAGTTTTCGGGACATCAGCTGTCTGCGATTGATTCTTTGGTTTGCATTCCTTTTCCATACAAACGTTAAATTTTCAAAGAAGCTTCAAGTAATAATTTTTCTTAAAATTTGATTATTTTCCACAATTTTACTTCAGATACAAATAATTTTCCTTTTTGAAATAGGAATTAGTTGCTCAATGTATTTTAGGGAATTAAAGAGTTTAAATTGGGAAATTAGAGACATGAAGAAATTCTTGAGTTGTCACACAGACACACACACATGTTCGACCATCTATATGTATGTCCTCTTTGTTGTTTAATGATACTTATATGTACAACGTGTATAAGATCGCAAATCACTATTCCATAAGAGTAGACGTTAAGTAGAGATTATTTTTAGTCTTTTAGGATTGTGGTAATCATCCAGGGGTGGGTAGACCTTTTATCTGTAGTGTAGGTGTGATAAAAAAAACTCAACAAAATTATTATATGATAACAATAATAAATACAGAATATGCATTCACCTACATAACTACAATAGAAAAACACTTTTAAAACTGCGTTTTATGTAAAACGCAAAATACAAACAAAATAAGTATACCCAAAAATTTATATTGTGCATTTATTATCATTATTAACAGCATTATTGAATTATGGTGTGCATTTATTATCATACAATTCAAAATACGTAAAAAATAAATCATTTTCATTTAAAGTTAGCATACTGTCTGCACACACACACATACTATCTGTACCAATCTTGAATATCTCGGTATATAATAACTAACTGTTAATATTGCAATGTATTCTAAGTGGTCATTTGTGAAACGGGAATGATACATTGTTTTAATTATATTCATTGTTGAAAATGTAGATTCACACAGGTAGGTAGAGCGAAAGAACGACATTAAATGAATTGCGGCATCTTTAAATTTAGGATACTTTACTTCGTCTATTAGATTCTAAAAGTTATTCTTTTAAAATTGTGTTCTTTTGAAGGAGAAAAATTTTGTGTTTCAAGAGAGATAAAGATAATATTTAATTTATTTCTCTTTCCACTATTTTGATTTGCTGAGCTTGTCTTGCAGTGTATAATATCATGACTTTAGACACCGTACCTATAGAAGGCTCTAAGAACTAGGCTGTTTGGTTCAAACTTGCTCCAGCTAGACAATCTCCCCAATTTAACCTCTTTGAGACATCGAACATTTTATGATTTTGAAAAAATTGCAAGTGTTACAGAACTCTAATAAAGCTACCGAATACTACCAGAATATATACATTTCTATTTTAAAAAAAATCTAGTAGCTATTATAATACTTTAAGGCTTACGAAGTGCATTCAAAAATATCACTTTTATTCACGAGTGTTTCCAGTACGTTAATACCACCTGTGTTTCTTTTAGTAAGCACGTCTATAATATGATGTGAAGGTGGTCAACCCAAAATGTCTTGGCGGTCACTTGTTGATCGCGATCGACTTAATGCCTACCCCGGGTATAAATATTTTAATTAATTTTCTTTTTTTACTAAGGGGGTTAGTACTTCTTCTCCTTAGTGAACAGTTTTTAAAGTTTTGACTCTTTTTACGTAACATCAAAATTTATGCTCTAAACATTTATTACGATAAAGAAACATTATAATATTAATACAGCATTCTAATGTCACGATTTTTTAGAACTTTGAGATTGTATTGAAGTAAATCTCATTTATTTAGGAAAAGAAATCATCTTGAAATAATCTACTACATGTGTAAATGAGAATCCCCAAATGAATTTTAAAAATATGATTCATTGAACATATTATAGAAATTAAATGTATACTATTAGCTTTTCAACAGTGACAAAGTTTAATTGGGTTCAAATCTTTTTTAACATAAAAGTTTCTGATATTTTTATCTCTAAAGAGGTGCATAGGTCGGGAGTCAAGTCTGATTTCTCTAAGGCGAGATATCCTGAGTTAAATAAAAAAAAAACTTCAAATGGGAGCCATCAGAACGGTAAATACTATCAAAATTAATTATTTATTTTTGTAATAAAGCATTATACATTTTATTTCACTTATTGAGTTACATTTTTGTACATAAACTCTAATTTTAAATCACAGACACGAATTAGTATGAATTTTTTTTACTGTCAAATGAATTCCACTCAGAATTTATGTTAACTTATTTTTTTTAAAGTTTCAATTTTCTAAACAAATAGCCATCCATCATTTTTTTAAATGACAAACGAAAGTACTAAAAAAAATCAACTGTGTTTAGATTTATTTAACCACAATCTTTTACTTTCATTTTTTTCGAAAATATAGATCCTTCGTGTGGAATGAAAAGGGAATGTTACATGCTTAAAGGAACTATAACTTTTAATTGTTCTCTGCCGTGTTATAAAGCAATATGGAGGAGGAAGGCCTATAGTATTCTATGTGTTACCTTGCTACATTCAACCTTGTACAAAATTACAGTGTCTATTTCTAATAATTTCCTTGTGCTCTAGTTAATTCAAAAATATTATTTTTAAAAGTGTTGTTCACCTTTACATGGTACAGCTCAACAAGGCTGGCAGAAGTCCTAACAATAAAATATAGTTTGAAAATAGTCCTTTTTTTCCACAAAAGAGTACACGAAAAAGACACATTTTTCACAAAATGGACTTCATAGAAAGTTGTCCAATTAGCTTGTGAAGAAAATTATTGGTATATGCATTGAATCCTTGTTCACCCAACATCCCATCTGTCGTAAAGAATGATGTAAGCGTTTTTGCTTAGCTAAGCAATATTGTCGAAAATGTAAAAAATCAACTTGCCAGATCCTGGGTCACTCTTGTCATTTAATCAATGTACAAAATTGTAAAGTTAGTAGATAAAATCTCTCAAAGCAGTAGACCAGCGTTTCTCAAACTGTAGGGGGCGTGATAACTCTACGAGTGGAGCGCGAGCATATTAAAAAGTCGAAAACAAAAGTTTATTTAAAAAAATATTAATTTACTGAGAGTAAACACACAAAATACATTCTGACATTATAAAAAATAAATATATATTTACACTGATAAATACACTTATAAATGTATCAGTACTGCGCAATGTGTTTTATAATTAATTTAGCAATACTAAGTTAAGAACAAGTTTAGTAATTGCCATTGGCTTCAAGGTGCTCGTAATATATTAAATTATATACAAAATTAACACTAAACCTTGATAATTTGTGCGGTTTATAATTAATCCCTTAACTTCAGATTAAAAGATACGTGATTCACACTCCCCTATGCTACCGTTTTCTACGTAAGTGTGTGTATGGGACGTACTGGGAGGAGGAATAAAAGAAATAAATAAGCAAATGATCCGAAATAAGGAAATCCTGTCAACGCAGTCAACGTCTTGACTGGCGTGGAATGGGTGGATGTGGGTGTTGGGTGGAGGGCTGAGTTGATTTGTGCTGGAGATTTGGAGATGGTGTTCAACTAATTTCACTTTGGGTGGCCCCAGCCAGAAGCTTCAACTTGAAATGGCCGAGAGTGAAGATATGTTTTTAGGTTCCATATAATCTGGCAGTTTTATCTTAATAAAGAATGGAAACTTTGTGGAAGTTTGCTTTGTTTTGTGCGTTGCATCTTTTCCTAAATATAGTGATGAATCCTGGGACCAAATATAAAATTAATTTTGTAATTTTTCTAAAGTAGGTTTTTATTCAAAAGCACGTAAAAACCTTCTTCCTGTTTTAAACATTTTCTCGATTAGATTTCATATCAAACCAAGACAGTTCAGGGAATGGCATGTGGGGCACATTAAGGCTGGACACCCTAATATTGAGTTCTTCTTGAATATTTCAATTAGTTTTCTGAATAATTTATTTTTAATTATTAAAGAAAATTCAGTGATAATAAATGAAGTGGTGAATAACGTCCTTTTCTAAATACGAGGGCTTCTGGCGAGGGACCCATAATTTTCAACCATGCTCATCAACTGAATAAAAGCAAAGTGCTCAAATACTCTTAAAATGCCGCAGGAGACAGTTGAGTCACTTTCTTGACTGATCTAATTTACCCCATAATGCTAACGCCCTTGTCATGATGTTAAGGTTTAGACTAATGACCTGGCTAATTATTATTAAAATACCGACAATGCTGTTCAAAATTAGTTTCAGAGTATATCTCTTGCTCAAATGGTATCATCCAAACTCTGTTTTATTAGCATCTTGATACTGTAATACCCGACCTCCGAACCCGTTGCAGATTTTAAAATCTCTGATGGAATTCGTTCAGTGCTACACAACTCAAGTGCCTCGCTCACCTCTGCATTCTGTTGAGAAAATGTACATTTTTGGACGTATTACATGTGATCTGACGTTTATCCACACAACAATTTATTTTGTAGTTCAATTCTTATCACGGTGGTAATTATGCTGGCCACCTCAATTGTTAATATCATTTTTATTATATGCTCAATGCGCCTCTCAAGATTTACAGGTGACAGCTATATGATTAAAACGAGTAAAGAAGCTGATTCTTCTTCACCAGAAACAAGGAGGAATATGAAATGAAATGCATGATTAAGAATAGGGTGAAGAACTGAGTTTGTGGGGCAGTTCAGGGTCAGTTGATAGGGTGAGCAGAAGGTATGATTTTATGAAGAATAGAGGGTTAAAATTTTAGAATACACAAGGCAGTATCAATTCCACAGAAAGCTCTTTTGCCCTCTTAAAATAAAACTGCTCGTTATTAAATTTTCAGATCCATATTTATTCCTCTTAAATTTTAAAATTAACACCAAGGCAATCAATTAGACTCTCTAAAAGTATTTTGCATTAGATTTTAACTCTCTGCATTTTGAACACATATGTATTATAGATTACAGACAGCACACTTCTATGAAATGTTTTAATTTTAAAGTCGCACCACAATGAAATTATTTTGCCCTCTATATTCCCCATGACCCATAGCTTTATTTCTAGGCAGAAGTGTATATAAAAGTTTTGAGATTATTTTGAAAGAATACTAAGAAAATTAGGACAGAATCACTTGATTTTCAATTTACTTAGGTATCTCTTGACATAATTTCTCAAATTATAGAAATTTTCAAAAGTTAATATATATAACATATATATAAACACTCGGCAGGTGTATAGAGTGCCGTATGAAAAAGTCCCTCTGATGGTAATGAAGCGATCACAGTATTCAAGCGGTGCCAGTAGAGGTTTTAGTTCTCAGATAACATGACTAAATCTAGAATGGTTACGTTTTTGAAACATTAGTCTTGAAGAATTGAAATAAGAAATGTGATAAGGTTTTCCATTCAAAGAAAAACTCTACTACTGAAATTCATCCGGCAATTGGTAGAGTGTGCGGTACAGAATGTTATGTCATGGAGACAGGTGGTTTGGTGTGAGGGAATTTGATGAAGCAGAACATATGTGCGATATGGAAAGCGCTTCCGGTGGGAGATATTCCACTAGTTTCTTGATCCCACCGCCCCAAATTATTTCCATCTCTTCGGATCTTTAAAGAGAAACAGAACAATAATTTTAGAAACAGATGCTGGTTCAGCATGTCGTCTTGACGTGGTTGTACAACCTTGACGCTTCCGTTTCCATGGTTTTGGTGTACTGGTGGAGCAAATGCCTTTGGGTATAGTGACTACATTACAGAATAATATAACTGTTCCTTTCAACATTGCCACAAATTTTAATTACTGAATAAAC
This sequence comes from Trichonephila clavata, assembly GCA_019973975.1. Classification (NCBI taxonomy): domain Eukaryota; kingdom Metazoa; phylum Arthropoda; class Arachnida; order Araneae; family Nephilidae; genus Trichonephila; species Trichonephila clavata. The sequence continues at coordinate 22,325 of BMAO01008593.1, forward strand.
ATTTACTCTTAGCCACCCATCCACTGTACTGGTTATTAACGCCGACTGCTTTGCCGTATAACCTGGGTTCAGATTACGGAGAAGGCATGAACGTTTATGAAATGTATAGTGCCTGTGCGGCCTGTGGTACTCCTAGAGTGAGGTCGATCAGGCCGTGGAGTCTATCGTAAGGTTAATTGGATGGTATTGCTGTTACCTGCTGTGAAATCAAGAGTTACATTTGATTTCAGATTGTCTATTTAGTAGCACTTTCCACCAGAAGGGTTGTGGGCCCTCTATCTTACACGCCATTGGTCTTGAACAGTTGCCTAGGGACAACGGCAAATCAACAACGTTTAAATCCTGGGATAGAAGCGATTTTTAAGCACAGGAACCCTCTCGTTTGAGATTTTTCAAAACTCGTGTTAACCAATTTATCAGCAGTGTAGGAGAATTTTCCGCATGTTTTGATTATCTCAAATCAAAATCTTGTGGACAGAGTAATAAATAGAAACATATTTCTGTTTTGAACAAATTTCTACACTTATTCGTGATGAATAACAAATATGGAAGTTAAAATAAAATTTGGAGGAATACCAATCCACTTTGGATTTCGTTTTGGTACAAGGATTTTGTGGGGCGGGCTTCCCCAGAGTCAAACTCCCTCCACTCATCCTACCTAAGGATTATTGACAGGAAATAGAAACATGAGCCAGAAACTTCTATAATAATTATAATTATTATTATTCAAGAAGCACGATAATCAATTACAAGTTAAACCACGAGAGGATGCCTAGGGAACTGATATAAGGAAGCAATGGACCTAAGTGAACAGAGAAGCGCAAAATCAGTTTAGTTTAATACTATAATCTATGTGGACTATAAGAGTTTTCAGTGCACTAAATTTTAGAATTATGGTAATTAGGCTCCGTTCTTAACTCAAGTTGTGAAGGAAATCAGTTAGATCTTACTATTCATAGCTCGGCGAAACAGGTTTCCTCCGGCTCCTTCTATCTTTCAAATTAAAGGAACCTGACTGTATATAAAACTAAACTAATCTCCATGTCATGATGTGGCCTGTAGTGGGATTATTATGAATTAACATGAAGGCTAGCTAAAGATTCTCAAAGAGTTAGTGTGAAAGGATCGTGTAAGATCAGTTACAACCAAACCAAAACTATAGTTTTAAAACGGAAGTACAGCATGTTAAGAGCTGCAGTGGAAATTAATGCAGAGACACATCGCAGCCGATCGTTTCACCAGTGAAATGGCTTCCAGTGAGTTTTTGAAACCCATTTTTGAAAAGACTGCTCTTCCTCATAAAATCAGATATTTTAAAGTTCATAGGCTAGGTTTGACATTCTTTCTTTAAAAAGAGTTACTCCATAAAATACATTTTTAAAGTTTTCTGTTTCAGTTCGATAATAGTGCTGCCATCTGAATCAGTGAGATCCGAAGAAATCGATTGTTTATTATTTTTAAGAAAATTTACAATTTATTTACAATATGTAATATAGGATTAGAAACAACTTGAACTTAGTAGCCAAGGATGTTACCCGTGAACATTTAGTCAATGCAGTTTTATTTCATCCCCCACCTAATTGAAACAAAGAAACTGTCTAGTTAATCAATTTCATAAAATCCCTCGGACATATTATTTTGTTACAATCCTTTATATTTTTCATTACAGCTTATTGCAATTATCAACAAATCAATTGGGGCAGGATTGACGGAAGTGTTTCTTTGGCATGTCTTATAATAAATATTATTCATTATCATTGAAATATAATCCTGATACACAGTCTCAACGGAAGTTATGGGACTAATTTCTTAAGTTTGAGTTGCGGTCAAATGAGTGAGACAATTTCACAATAACTGCAACGCTACAAACTTGTTTTAAAAGTAGCTGCTTCAGATAAGAAGGAATGATGAAGAATGAATAAGGTACAGCGATTATTATTCACTTACTCACCCATTAACATCACATATGACTCAATCACTGAGAAGTCCCAATACGATGACTGTAACGTATAAGTATACACCAGGGGTGTCAAACTGCAATAAACATTTCACTGCAGTCTGGACTGTATATAATCACTACAATAATGTAATGAAATACTGATATCCCTGGGAAATAGGAAAAATAATAGTATCAGAGAAGAGATATCAGAGTCACACAGGATGTAAAATTAAATTTTCTTGTTCTTGTTTATATGTTTATGGTAATACACTATTGAAAATAAAACCTATGTTTCCATCAATATTGATTCTTTTGCTGCCGACTTAAAGTTAAATCTTCTCTTGTTCATTTATTATTATCCTTTGAGTTTGACACCAATATACATACTAGGCACGTTTTCAGTGGTACCAGCTGACCAATCCTGAAAATCTGACAGACTGAGTGAGTGTGTGAATAACGTCGTAATCTTTAGCTACTGATCACCTTCCACGCCACAGATCCAGTTCTCAAATCCCAGGCTGGGCAAGTCAGGCTCAGCCTTTCATCCCTTCAGTGAGTCTATAAATGAATACTAAACATGTAGACTTAACACTGGGTGGTTCCTCTTCAGACTGATCCTTGACCAGAGCACCGGCACCCCGAAAGCTTTAAGAGTCATATAATGAGAAGGGCATAGAAGGCCTTGGCCCTCATGTGGGCTGTTGCGCCACTTAGTTCAGTATTTTTAGTTGCGGGAAACTTTGGTGACGGACCTCTCGTAATTTTTGAACCATGGCAAGTGGCAGGGACGACACCTGACCTGAGCACACCTAACTTCCACACCCAACACCAACAGGAGACATTTGGCTTCGACCTTATTTAATGTGCATCGGCCCCTTCTGCACGGCCCGGGTCTGACAGACTGAGCTCAGTCTTTCCTGGTAAGGTTCCACTTCGAACTGATACACGATAACTGGCAGTGTGTTCCATGGAGACGTTCAGGGCATCGGTGGATTTTTGGCTATTTTCCACCACCTCCTACAATCCTGGAAATGATACATAGTTTTATTTTGAATTTGATAGCCAGTGGGCCTGATTGTGTTCACGGCACTCAAAGAATGGTGATATGTTAACAAGATTTATGCACCCTCGTAATGGTTCCCTCCTTTTATGGAACTCTCTTCATGTTTTCAAGCTTCTATGCCAGCTCACACAATCAGCAGTTCTCTCTAATGGAACATGTTTGGACTTAGATGAGCAGACAGTATCCGATTGTCGCTTTCAGGATTATGAATTGAAGTGATGTGTACCAAGGAATTTCTTGGACATCGTCAACTATGGAGTCAACACCTAACTGGATAATTATTTGTTCCAATGATTTCTGTGTGCTCTTACAGCTGAATTTACTGAATAAAAGTTCCTATAATATTATTGCCATTTCGTTTAAGTACATATATTTCCCATCCATCTGTTTCGTTCTCATTCGGATAAATGTATAACCTCTTGACCGATTACATGTGCTCTATAGAGTTCCTTTTGTGGAGTTCAGAAGAGATTTTTCTCTTTGAACATTAAAGTTAAAAGCATTATTATATTTCCCTATTGGTGAATTCTGAACATAAACCTGATTTTGGACACACCCAATGATGTTTATTTTTAATTATCAAGAAAGTGTTCTTTTTTACTATCATTTGCACTTTTAACCTAAAACTAAGAAAACAATTTTAAGTAATATGCACAATATCAGACTTTTAACGCATATATTTTTAAATATAATTAACAAATATTTCTTCAATATCTAACAGAATAAAAATTTTAATTTTTCTAATAAAATTTTATATAACCTTATACTTTCTTTCTAAATAAATTTTCAATTTTATAACTTTTAATGAAACCAAAGATTTAGCAAAATAATACAAACAAAGCATTTTTCTTCTGTAAAGAATGGAGACAGAATTATAAATTGTATGTGGATCATTTAGCTATACTAAAATTAAAGATAAAGTCATTTTTAAAACAATAATACTATACATTGTAACTATGACATAAAAATCTTTAAAATTAAATTTTTGTAAAAATTGTAAAAGAGTACATAAGTTTTTACTGTCTTCAGAGCATCATCGTTAACAGGTACTTTTCAATGATGGCCTGTTAAAAACTTTCTAGCACTTTCGCGGAAGGAAATAGATTTTATCACCTTTTGGTGAAATGTCAAAAATCTTTCTTTCAAAGTTAACTATATTTTGGCACAATCTATCGAAATCCGAGAACCATTTTCATTTTGACTTCCTCGCACTTTTTCAAACTTCGTTAGGTTTTTGAAGCTGATGCGAGGGAATATGAATATAGAAGTTAAAGAAAGAGATCTGTAAAATAATTGAGACAAAACAGATAAAACAAGAGTTTTCTTAGTATTGCTCTGTAGGTTATATTTGTGTGATTACATGCTAGTTTAGTTTTGTTCATAATTAAAAGTGTATCTGATATATGAATATATTTTCAGAAGGCACCTTATTTTTAGGAAATAAGCATTTTTAGAAGTGCATCCAGATCACTGTGCTTTTAGGCCGTGTTCAATTCTTTAAATAATCTTCCGAGAATTATCGTAACTCAAAATTAGACAATTAAATGCTGTTAAAGGTTAAAAATATTTATTTACTTTCTAAACTAGATTGCGGCTATATAAAGTATATTTTCCTAACCAGGTATTCTAAATCTCATCTAAAGGAAATAGACCCATTTCAGGTGTATTTTAAGGAAATTACGACCATTTCTCTATATACAAAGATATGTATATTACCAAGGCTATTGATGAGTTATATCTTGTTTAAAATTAGCCATACAGATTGAATTCATTTGGAGTAACGCACTACAGTTAACGTGCATAACTTTTCACTTTTTGCCAAAACGATTGATTATTTTATTCAATTAATACGTTTCTTATTTTACAAGCATATAGAAATATAATATACAAAATTACATTCATTTTCGGATATTATAGCAAAGTCATAGGCCTTATTAGCTCTCACATACTTACGTTTATTTTCACTAGATACATGAGGATTTATATGTGTGTGTGCGTGTGCGAAAGTGTGAGTGTGAGGGTGTGTGTGAAAGTGTAGTGTGAGGGGTGAGTGTGAGGTGAGGGTGTGTGTGAGGTGTGAGGTGAGGGGTGTGTGAAAGTGGGGTGGTGGCGTGTGGTGTGAAGTGTGAGTGTGTGCAGTTTCTGTTTGCAAGAAAATATCAAATATATCAATATCTATCACCATATTTTTAAAGGCAATTCTTCAAACAAGACTATTCATAAACTCCATTCAGATTGCTGCCATAGTAATGCAGCAAACAAACAATTTCATACATAATTTCATTTCGTAGAGATTTAACAAGCTTTAGCCTTTTAACATGTTTTATTAGCTTCACCTGTATGTAACAGAATCTCCAGCTCGATGTTTACCCTTCTAAAAGTCAGTTAACTCAAAATTTTGCACTTACAGAACCGATGACAATACAATAATTTTATAATTTGTTCCATTGCCCCAGTCAGGATCATTAGAACTGATGGTTTCCAAATTCCTGATTTGGTACGACAAATTTTAGATCACTTCAAGAATGGGTGACCCAATTCAGATTTGGTGACTAAAGGTCAAGTTACAACCCTAAAACTGAAAGCAGCTCATGTTGTCCTAAACCCAACAAACAAAAAGTCTAATTCATCAATGAATAAAGAGCAGTTTAAAGTCTAAAGAACACCTTTTAATTGTAGATCATTTTAAAAATGGAAAAATATAGTTCAAAACTAAAAACACGCTTTTTATAGTTAATCGACTTAAAAGTAAAAATAACTCATAATACTTGTTTAGATTAAATGAGCAACGAGAAAATTAATGTCATTTTGGTGATTTAGTCATTTGGTCATTTTGGTGTAGGGTGATCGATATCAGATTGTTATAATATTTTACTAGTTGTATTTCGAAATCCAAATTGATGTAAAATGTATTAAAAGCACCTAAACTTTACCACAATGTGCATTAACTTTCATCATTAATCACTTTTATTTTATATTAAAATTAGTTTTTACTTTTTAGATTCAGTTCACTATAAACATTTTTAGTTTCTTTAAAATATAATTTAATGATAGGAGTAAATGAGGATTTTCTAGAACATATTTTTCTAATGAAGATGAATCACACCTATCTAACGTTCTTTAACATATTCCTTTTGAATGACTACGCCTTTTTGATAACCACTTGTTCAATTTTCTGTTTTGTGCATGAAAATGCCTTTACAGTGCTCCTGAAATCTCATGTTCGTTTTAGGGACGTCGTTATTTATTTGAAATCAGCTGGGCATGCTTCGAAGTCATTATTTATTCTGGACTGGTCATAATATATTCATAATATTACTGCTTTAGGTTTTCTCTTATAAACATCGAATATCTGATGAATGACTCGTATATGAACCCAGAGACATTTTTGCATTCAATTGCACTCAAATGTAAACTATCAACCATCTGACTTTCTACTGATCAGAATGGAATACCACCCATAGATACAAGAAAATGTTATTCAACAATAATTAAATCATCCCTATTATTTTATAGACACTTTATGAATATCTCATTTTACATCTAACATTTTCTTAGAAATTGACACAACGTTGTTTTGTTTGAATTCAATAAAATAAACTACGGTATCGATATGTCAGTTGTATAGGCTTTACATCTATTAAGCTCCTCAATGTGAGTTGGGTGACAATTTTCCATTAAAATAAATTCCTTTGATTCCATTTAAAGTATCCTTATTTAAAATTTAAATATTTGTTATACTAAATTTATGCCTATTATTATTACTGTTTACTAATGGGTCCTTATATGTTAGAAACACGTTCTTGCTATGTCGAACTTTGGTTCATGAATATCACCCACGACAGCTTAGTTGGTTATTGGGACGTGATATTTCGAACAAAACGTTTTAGAGCCAGGATTTTGGCTGGCAGTTCGTTTATTCAGATTATGAGCCGAAATATGGTTAAATGTCTATCTATAGGGATCTATCAGTGTTTTCTGATTTTAAATCCCAGTTTTGCAGCTTGTATTTTATAACTAATCCCATAACCTTTTTAATTATACATCAAACTTCAGTTCATCTAAAACATTTATTTCTGAGCTATTGGGGTTTTCGATAGCATTAGTATAATAAAATTATTTCAATTCTGATGTGAAGATTTTCAATTTCACCGACACAAAACTCATATTTTTCATTGTTTCTGAACGAAGATTTTCAGAAACTTGAAGAGGGTGAAAAGGTCAGCCAGCATTTTCAAAACCTAACTCTCACTTGTATTTATTTTTGTAGGGATATTTACAAATTTGCTTGTGCTCCTGGCAGAAAATAGAACACTATATGGAAAGAAAATACTCTGAAAATATATATTATAATACTCGTTGCATTAGAAATTTCTAAATATGAACAAAAACTTTGTAATTCATTCATAATAGTTTTCAATGCGTGAGAGAAAATATCAGAATTTAAGTTTGATTTAAAGTAATGAACTATTTGATTATAGAGATTTATAGAATTTGTTTGAGTTCCATCCGCGCCATTTTGTGATCATTGGTTATAAAAGAACCTTCGATTACTTTGTTTCTGTTTCAGTCTCTATATTTTCTTTAAGGGGTTTTCGTTGAAATAAAAATAAAAAATTTGAAAATTTGAAACTCAAAAATTAAATTTTAAAGTAGAATATGACTCTTAATAGGGTGACTAGACAACTACCAAAACGTTTTATCAAAAAAATAATAATTCTTCTTCTTGATAAATGGAACCTACAAAGGTTAGAGAAGATAAATGTAATCATCAATGTATTTTGTTTTGCTTCTTTTTAGAAAGTTAATAATTTTTAAATCTTCATTTATTTTCTACTTTCGGAGGTATGCCCTCAGCCTACGCAGCATGGCGGTACCACGCCCCCTGGGGATGCTTCCCCTTTTGAGAAACCTTCTAGTGAGTATATAAGATCACACGCTTTCAAACACCATACCCCAAAGCACTAATTTGTCTTTTAAAATCTAAGAAAAATTATATAATTTTCCGTTTAATACATGTACTAACATTAATTCTTACTTTTAATTCACTTTATACCCATGACTAAATATGAGTTAAGAGTAAATATAGTTGCAAACTTCAAGTTAATATATTTAAGTATCAACAAAGATGTCAAGATTAGGAGTTGAGGGGATACTAAAGGACACCAGCTTCCTTAAATTACAAAACGGTTTCCAAACACAAGGACCAGAATGTTTAAAATAATCCTGTAGTTGCTAAACAAATCAATTATATTATGACAAAGTTTTCATTTTTGTTTTGGAACAACATGAACCTAGTCAACTTTGTAGTAACTTTGAATGTAGAACATGCTTATTTCGGAGAAGCTAAGAGTGTGTGTAATTTAATTACTGTTTTTCTTAAAAAACATGTAGATCTGAAAATTACTTGAATAATGTTATTAATATTACCCTCAATTTGTGATGGGTCTCTTACATGTGCTATTTTCACTTTCTCATGGCACCCAGAAGCTCTATTCCTTTTATTTCTAGGGAAACACATATAAATGGAGAATGAAAGATTGAAAAATGGGAGAATGAAGAAAGAATTTCGTAAAAGTTTTCGATTTGATAAACAATTTAAAATTTATGCCCCGATTGAATATTTGTCAGTCTTATACTATTCAATTGAAGGAAGTATGAGTCATTTGAATGTTGATTGATTTCCGGACCAAGGTTGGTACTTGTATTAGAGTGTCTGTATAAAATTATTTGAAGTTTCCATATAAAGTAAAGGGAGAATCTGGTGAGAATATTATTTCCTAAATCTTATTTGTTTGTTGTAAGTTGCGGAGTTCTATTCCATTAGGAACCTAATATAAATCGTGTTTTTGTTACATAAATTCACAATACAATTATTATAAGTATTAGAGTTAAACTACATGCACAAATGAATTCGTTTTCAGAACAAAAGGCAAAGAATAGATAAAATTGATGGAAGAACATGGAATCAGGAATGTTTTGCAAATAAATTGTTAAATAACAATCAATTTAGAAGAATGCTGAATTGTTTATGCATATTAGGATTCTTAGCACGTAAACTTAGCTATGGCGACAAAGACAAAAGTAAAAAAATAATATATTTATATTTCATTAGGTAGTTCAACTTAATTATTGGCGACACTTTTTATTCCAAATTAGTGTTTAGTATGAGTTTAATGTTGTGTATTTAAATTGTAAGCGCAATAATGTCTATTGAAAATCAGAGGGTAAGTAATGAAGATGTATCTTAAAAGGCTTGTAACATGTACGAATGTATAATTAGATACTTGGATGAAAAAATAATTACATATAACATATTGAGTTATGAAATAAAATGTAAGGTACATATAATATTCTACATTTGATGGTTGGAAACGCCCTAAGACTATAAGCAACCCTACCACCTTAATTTAAAGACTGGTGTTTGTTGTTAATTTTTCTTGTATTCAATTTAAACTTTGACCTATATTTATATATACTTTTCGATTGATACATACAAATGATAATATAAATTTGAGAAAGGAATATAATAACTAAAGATCGAAAGAGTGTAAAACTTATTTAGTTTTAGTAAAGAAACATTTTCAATTTTAAAATGTTTTTAAGGGTAGAAAACTTCAGAAATCTAGTTAAATGTATTATCTATACCTTAAATTAAGAAACAGGTACTTCGTTTAAGAGACAAGGAAAGGAAAATTCAAGAAATTTAAGGTATTTCGAAAAATTCCTTACCTGTGAAACTCTTAAAAAAATGTTATATCTGGAAATCAGCTAGACCTCTATGTATAGTTCGTAAGTTATACTTTAAGGCAGATAAATAGATTAAACCCCTATTTAATATGACGATAGTCTATTTGTAACTATATCCGGTTGTACAGTGTCCCATATAATTGGATATTAACCGGTAGGCGATTATATTTAGTCGAAAACTCATGGTGTAATTCTATAAATTTCGGATCAGCTTTCTCTTGAAAATAAGATTTTTCTGTAATCTATTCAGTAGTTTACTAATTATATAAAGACAGTTTTGTTCAATAGAATTAAGGTTACTTTCTTAAGTTCTTTTTGGCACTATTTTTATTTCTGCTGAGAATTGACTTTTGAATTAAAACTACAAAGATGCTAAAATGTTGTTAGACGTTTCAGATTATATGTACATATATAGTATTAACACATACTTATTTCAGGAGAACCTTGTGCATTTGACTTTAGACTGTTTGATTAAAGGCCTAATTATAATAGTTTTATAAATAATACAAGGCTAAAAGAGATTCAATGATAGGCTTTTGTAATTTAATTTTCTTAAGATCAATTTTCGAGGAAGAGAAAAATGTTTGTTTTAATTTAATGAGTAAAATATCCTAGGATTTTTATGTCACATACATACAAATAATATACTAATCTATGCAAAATCAGCTTTCTCATTACAGGTCGCATAAAACTGACTGTAGTAGAACATATACAAGAGAATTGGAATGGAAAAAGATTGGTGCAAATCCGTTGCTCGAAAAATTTGTTATTAGAAGTAGAAACATAATTTATTATGTATTGTGATCAATACTGATGATGCTCAGGAAAAGAGCTCAAGAATAACCACCTCATAAAGTCAAGAAATGATTCCTTCAATCAGCAGAATGGTTAAAAGTACACGATACAAATAAAAAAAATATTTGTACTGAATAAAAATTTCTACTATTTCTAAAAATATGGACACTATGTAGAAGATTAATTATATTCGGTTAATAAATTTAATTATGTATTTCAATACTTTTAGATGTTGCTGTAAAAACATAGGGATAGGCCCTGGCAGTCATGAGCCGAACGAAACAGCAGTTCTTATGTCAAGATCTATCACTGCTGTATTCACATATCTAAATGTTTTACCTACAAAGATATATGGAGACTTACTGCGGTTCATCAGTTTCAGTCCCTACTCGTACAATGCCCTAAAACTGAATGATAGGGTTTGCTTGGGAATCATGTTCTTATTTTTAGTTTCGTTAGAAGAACAAGTGCATTATGCTGGTGGCTGAGATTTCTTAGAGTTTCGCCACCCAGAATGTAATTTTTCAGGTGAAGAAATTTTTATTGTAATGTTACTAATAACTTGTTTATGACTATAAAATAATATCAAAATATTAAAAGTGATTTTAGAACAGGTTACTTGCACACATGAGTTATTTTTCTGGCCAGAATCATTTTGTTTCTTTTGGGCGATGCTGTTGAGACTAGAGTTCAAGTCTTTCTGGTGTTAGTGGATATGGATAAATCTCAGCATTTAGTGATATGTAGATTAAGGCTAATACGGTTTTTGATTAGGAAGAATCGGCATATTTAATCAACAGATCTGATATCTGTTTATTAGCGCTACGGTTTTATTAGGATCGGACGCCGACCATATCTCGCGATAATTTGTGCCCTAATTGGAAGAATCTGTCATGCGTAAGTGGCTACGTTCTTTCTCACTATAATATATTAGTGAGCTTTGTTCATTTTGTCGACCGCATCATCAATGGAGTGATTCTGAGGTAAAATAGATATGTGACAGTTTTGTGGCATTATATGGTCGATAAACCATGTAATTAAAGTCGAAAACATGTTGGCGCCATCGGCCGTCTGAAGTGTTTTTCAAACCAGCTGGTATATCTTACTCTTATAATTTGTGAAGATTATTGGCCATGGCCGATACCGTTGCCATTAGCAACAGTCATCTCTAAATGTTACATCTTTAAGCAGATACTCCTGTATCCCAGATCACGCTGATTCGCTTTATATTTTATAATTTAATAACTTCGAATAATATAATTAGTGTCAGCATCTTAGACCCAGAAAAAAGTAAATTTTCTTTCGTTTAAAAAAAAAATACTTAAAATTGAGCTAAAATTAATAAATATCTTATGCTTATTTTTAAAAAGTGAAGATAAAATAATTTTATTACTTTTAAGCTTTTATTCATGTGATCCTAAGAGCGGTTCAAGTGCTAAATATTTCAAAATAATCAAAATGATATTGTTAAGTTTTTAGGAACCATACAATTGCATTCTTAGTTAGTTGCCAGTATTTTTAGAAAATTGATGTAAAAAGATTACGTTTTTGAGCACAAAATATTTATTCGAAAAGAATGTCTTCTACATTTGATCAGAAATGTTTTTTCTAGACAAAAAATATATTAAAAATTTTTAAAAAAAAAGAGTTTCTCAAACAAATAAAAAGAAAATGCTGCTTTGACAGTTCCCAAAGCTAAAATAAGATCTTTGAGTAGCCAAAGAAAATACGCTTGAGCCTCTGGGACTTCAATTTCAAGCTCTTGTAGACAACTTTAATCAATGGAAGGAGATTTTGTGTGCTTGGAGTTTTCTTCGTCATCGGAAAAGAATATTCTTTATTAAGGAAAGCTTCTTTTGTTATTTCCATCCAAAGATAATAAACGTAGTTTTACTATTTTATAATTTCGGTACCAAGAAACATTTTTTATGACGTACGTTTAATTTTTAACTTTGTAGAAAGAAAATTACTCTTTTTACTGTAAAAACCAATTTGGCTTGTGAATTAATCATTTTGAATTAAACTGTTTTGATATTCCTCAAACATGAATATTTAGAAAACCTTTTACTTAGAATAAACAGGTGTAATGATATGTATTTTTCCCAATAAGAATAGAAAAATTGAAAATCACAACTTTTATTTCAGATTGTGATTTTTCAATGTAATTTTAAGAAATTAATATTAATGTAACTATTATTTAATTAAATTTAATCTTCTTAAAAGATGTATTTAGTCTAAACATTCCTTAACTATCAAGTCCTACTTGTGTTTTTTTTAAATCTATTTCCTCTTAAAATATAGCTAAAAATATTTTTAGTAAATAATTCCTAGTTCACACAATATTAATTTTTTCTGGAAGAGAAAATATACATAATCAAACAATTCTCCTAAAACTTTTCTTCAAATTTTCATCATAAAATTATTTTACGCAAAACTTATTGATTTATATAATTCAATAAATTATTGATTTTAAGGTTAGATGTAAACAGTTGAAACAAGGTACATCTTGACGATTTTTGAAAAATAAGTCACAGATTTAAAAGCTTAGGTATAAACTTTCTCCTGTTATTTAAGATGGTAGTGTATCCATTTCTATTGACTGTTTTCACTTACTTAAGTCTTTGAATACAATATTTTGTAAGAAATTTAAAGATTTACTACTTCTTCCTAGTAATTTTATGGTAAAAGTTTCAACTAAGCCATTGGTAAACTTCTCTGTGCAAGCTGACAACTGTTACAAAATGAAGAAGTATGGATTATTTCAAATATATGTAAATATTTGTACCGAAACTAAACATAATTGTTATTTGAATGTCTTGATTACCATTTTTACGAAATATTTGTATCAATAAATTATCTCTACACATTTAGGTTTTAAATCCTCATAATGAGATTTTAGATTTTGTTCTTCAAAAAATTTATTCAAGACCTGTTTTTTATTAGCTTCTTATTGATTACTGGAAGATTATTAAATTTGACTATTTATAAACTACGTACCTAATTCTGATGTTAAACTGGAAAAAAATAAAAGCACGTGCAAGCAAAAAATCTATTTGCAATCGAATCATAATCAATATTAAATCAGCAGATATTTTTAGACATTCACAAACAGAATTCATTCCGCTTTATTTACTGAACCTACAGTTCACACAGGGCTGTAAGTCGTGGAGCTTGTTCATATTAACCAGGTCACAAATTATTTTCTCTTTTTGTGAACTGATGTAGGTATAGTAAAGTAAGGCAGAGTGAGGAGTAGAAAGGGACTGCATAAAAGTCATTACAGGAAGCATCTTTAGAACACGTTGAAAAGTTTGTGTGGTAAAAGATCACCTAAGGCACTGCATAAGAAAGGCCATAGCATTGAAGAGAAATGTGTGAAGGCTCCTCAAAGCTCTAAGGATGTGCAATCTTTAAATTGATTTTCTAAAAGAGGTAGAGTTTAATTTGTGCCCTCTGGAACATTTACCAAATATTAAAGATGCATAGGAATTCTAAAATGTGCATATACAAAATATTCTTTGTAGTGAAGAACGCAGATTTTCTTATGAAAATCTGTTCTAAATCCACTTAATGAAAACCCAAACCACTCATCACCTGATTCAAATCACTTAAAGATGCTAATTCACACTCGTGCTGAGTTGAGATATTTGTGATATAATTTAGTTGATGATTATTTTTTACGACAGTTTATTGGTTAGCTGCTTGTATGGACACTTACAGTCAACCAACTGCATACCAAGATCGCTCATTATATAAATTTAAAATCCATTCAGATGTAGCATAGATTACAAGAAAGTGAGTTTTTGGTTTGTGTTCCCAAACTACAAACCTACATTTCTATACAGAATTCATAAGAAACTATGCCAGTTTTATTCATAACATGCATTTGGACTTTTACATACCATTAGTCATTACAGAAAGGAGCGCATACAAATAGGTCTGGTTTATTATTATCTTTATATTCATTATTTTAAAATGAACGGTTTTACAACATTTTTTCATTAGATTAAATTCCATTTATAAGTTAATTTTCTTTCATTAGGTTGATTGGAAACAGTCAGTTACAAATGGTGTATGTATGAAAATGATAAATGTATATCTGATTTAACATAATAGAGAAAACCAAGTTATTGTTTTATTAAATTCATTGAAAGTTTTGTGAATAAATTTATAGCAACACTCTGCAATTTTTTTTTAATTTTATCTGTAAAAGATGTATAGCTAGTTTGTATAATTACTAAATATTAAATTAAAGTATCTATTTTTCCAAAGATATAACCTCTTCAAAGTTTTGGCTTCCATTAAGAAATGTTTCTCAAGCGTGGGGCTCTCATCCACTAGGGGCCATGATAACCCTAATTGGGAGGCGTGGGTATATCAAAAGGATCCTAAGGCAAAGACAATAAAAGATTGATGAGATTAACTGAAGAGGATCAATGCAAAGATATATTTTGACAAAGACACTTACATTTGTGTATTGATCTGTCACTTGCTCATTGGTGCCATTAATCACTGCACAACGTGTTTGAATATTTTATTTTATCAATACTGGATAAAAGAACAAGTTTAATGGTACTGGTGTCTCTTCTTGCTGTGAGGGCGCTAGTAGTTTCTAAGATTAAAGATCTGCGGTAAATGTTCAAATACCAGGAGATAGCAGTTTTCATTGCTCATGGAGACAAATATTACCAAGATCTGCACGAAAGTTGAAGGCATTAGCCAAAGTGCACGGTTAAAAGATTCCCATGATTTTCGTCTAAATACCATTTTTGTTTGAACTGGTTCAAGCCTAGACCAGGGATGGCGAACCAACGTTGGAGAAATGGGATTGAACAGATGAGGAAGCCCACAATCGAAGCGAATAAACTAAAGGAAATAAAATAAGGATTAGAGAATAAAAGGCACTTTTAAAGACAAAGGCTTTTGTTTAAAGCAGCTGAGAAAAGGAGCTACAATGGGCTTTCAGCTAAGACTTTTTACTATCGGCTTATAACGTCATTACTTTCATTTATATGATCTCAGGAGGCTTGTCATGAGAAGTTGCCTGAAGCATGGTCAAACAAATTAAAATAAGCCAACTTATCTGACTGAGTTTAATTTAAAAGTAGACCTAAAGTGGAAGTACAGAAGATTAACGCCAAATACCTGCGACGAAACTTTATATCCATATAAATTAATATTGAAGCGTTATATAAGTTATTGAGTAAGAAAAGTTTTAAAGGAAGGTTTGTTTTATTCTTTTCAGTACTTTTAAATAAGAGAAGAACTGTTTTAAAAGGGTTTTAACAATTTATCACATAATTAAGATAGTTTATGGCTTGCAAGTCTCAAGCATTGCAGTGATATTGCAGAACAAATACATTATTAGTATTGTGGAGGGCGATGGGAAATTATGATTGAAGGTGGGTGGCAATGTTCTTAAAGTTTGATAAGTGCTATACTTTCGACATGATTTAAAATATGAGTATGAAAGTCAATGTATAAAGGGTAAATCATGGCTCTTGTGTAGTTCAAAGATAGATTGAGAATCCTAGCTAAGTACGTGCATACGAGGTAAATGAGATTTTATTGGATTTTCCACAAATAATATCTTCTTTTTTTATTCTAGTTAATTACATACGGCTGTGCTATAAAACGGGTAAAGGTTAATAAAGGTGGAAGTTAGATGAAACTACTTTTACAAATTTTACAAATGAGTTTTACAGCTGACACGTCATAGATAGGATTTCCAAATATCCAGCGTTCAATGCTAAGTATTTCATTTTAACATATGGTTCTCAATTAGTCACATAAAAGGCAGTGGTGCTACATCCTGTTTTGAAAGATGAGTTATCCATTCAACAATGTTTTTCAATGAATTTCATCCCATTCGTCGGTGGCCTGATAGTATAAATTGAATAAGTCGTTACAAATCATAAATTCCCCTCTTTTCCTTTTATACACTTCAGTGCGTTTCTTTCCTGCTTCCAACCAACTCCTTCACCATCCTCCTCAGGCTTCCCAATACAAAACAAAATGCTTATTGGTGGGTGATTTTTAAAATCAGTCTGAATGTTTGGGATTCTTTGTCACGGCTTGGAGCAGTGGCTTCCCAGGTGCTGGAAGAAAGACTGCCTTTTCCGTAGTCATGTGTAATTCAGTTTTGCTCTGCAAAAATAAATAAATAAATCATTGATGCGCATTTGCTCAATTTTACTCAGCAGGGTTCAAACTTACAATTTTGTAAAAGGCAGTATTGACTAACCCAAAATAAAGATTAAGATTTATCCTGAAAGATATTACCAAAAAGGACAATCTTAAAACAAAAGGACAAAGGCAAAAAGATACAAACCAGATAAAATGAAAGTACCAAAGAAAATAAACAAATGTAAAGACATATCCCAAGTTCAATATTCAATGTTCAGTTGCTTTTATAAATGTATGTCGTTGATGTAGGTCGACCAATGGATGAAAGGCATTCGATACAGGTTGTGATGACGTAAGATGATGCTATATATTGACTCAATTCATGCTCTATATAGACTCTTGCCCCCTTGATTTCCAAAACGCATGGTATTTGCAATTCATTTTCTTAGATAAAATGAGAACAAAACTGATTTTAAGAACTGAAAGAGACGATATGACTAGGTCTATAATTATTCTACAAAATATACAACACACATATCGTCTACTGCGGTCTTCTCAAACTCCAATGTTGAGCCAATATTCATTCATCATTTTATGCTGCGCCCTCCTTCATTCAATAACAATCTGAGCAGATTCAGTACTATAACAACGCTAAAGGCTTCTATTACAGTTTTAAGTCATTCAGGGTTTAATCGGCATATAGGCGTCTCAGCAACCCAGAGTGTTATTGCCACGGACCTATATATGTCTTTGAAATTTTGACCTTTTCTGAGCACTGCTATTTATAGGAGATTATTCGAAGGCTTTGGAATACAAATAAC
>BMAO01008594.1:0-34541 GCA_019973975.1 Trichonephila clavata
AATCTAGACTTCATATAGTCGAATTATTTAGCATATAACTATCTCGTGTTTTCCCGAAGAGGCTGTGAAATAGAATAAATGCTGGCCCCAAAGTAACCCAAGAGGATTGTTTTGGAAATTCACGCGGATAGGCCCGTCACAGGATATTCAGGTAAATTACTACGATGTTTCAAATTTCTTACATCAAAGAACAATTTCAAATTAAATGGCTGAACAATTTTTCGAAAATCAGCAAAAACAACTATGTGTACCTCAGGGTTGCATCTTGAGCTCTTTCCTATTTATATTATATGGCAGACATTTTTGAAATTCAACACGACAGCCATCTTTTGGTTTATGCAGACGACATTTTCTTTATAATAGCGGCACAAATTGGAAACAAAACACACACAATGACGAATTACAAGAAACTTTAAATAATATTTCAGCCTGGTGTAAAAATGGAAATTGTCCACCTCTCTAGAAAAAAGCAGTTTAATCAACTTTTCTAGAAAAAGAAGCACAATACCTCCTATACTTAAAATATGTGATAAACCTATTTCCGAAGTAAAGTGTCTTAAAATCCTAGGTATAATCTTCGACCCCAATATCACTTGGAAAAAACATATTATTTACCTCCGACAAAAAGGATTTAAATATTTAAATGCAATCAAAGCATTATCGTCCCCTAAAATAGGAACAAGAACAGATACTCTTTTAAATATTATTAATGCCACAATCCGTTATATTTTTGACTATGGAAGTCAACTTTTTTCCTTTTCAAGCAATTGCAATAGACAGAAACTAGAACCAATTTACAATGCTACATTACGTTTAGTCCTAGGTCTCCCAGGAAACACTCCGATAGACGTATTAAGAGCGGAATCTATGAATGGCAGTATCAATAATCGACATAATTTCCTTTGTCAAAAATTTATTATTAAACAAATAGCTTTAAAAGACTGGTCACTAAATGCAAGGTTATTTTGGGATATAAATAATAATTTTTATAGATATAGAGAAAAAGAAATCAGTATTTTTCAAAAGTCATAATAGTCAATCATAGTCCAAGAACTATGTATTTCTAAAGTAGATTTTGTTCAGTGGACCCCTCCTCCTCCAATCTATGAAAATACAAAATAAACATCTATACTCATGAACCACCCTTTCAAAACAGAGATCTTCCAGATATCATAGTGCAAAATATGTTTAATGATTATATCCAGTCAAACTTTAATAACAGTATTATAATTGCAACAGATGGTTCTAAAAATACTAATCAAACATCAATAGGAATTTTAATCTCCAAGAAAAAAGTTAGAAAAAATTACATACTGAAAGAAATGATTTCCATTTTTACAGGGGAAGCTATCGCCATATGGACTGCGTTAAAAAATTGGGTTTCAGAAACAGAAAACTATGTCATCCTGACGGACAGCTTATCAGTTCTGAAAAGTATCCTTAATATTAATAGAAAAACTCCAGTACAATAATATTAAATTTAAATTCAACGTTACACGAGTGTCTCCAAATAGCTCAATCAATTACATTCATTTGGGTACCAGCTCACAAGGGAATAGAAATTAATGAAGAGGTTGATAAATTAGCTATAAAGCCTCTCCATATCCTTGTCATATTATTCCTTGGATTACTTGTGGGAAGATCTACATACATTTTTCAAAAATCAACACAAAAGCGAAAACGAAGAAATATGGAAAAAGAGCAAGAGACATAAAAATTATAGTTATATTTCTCATCTTAAAAAATGGAAAAGACAGCAAAAAATAGAAATACAGAAGTTTTAATTAATAAGCTGCGGGCAAAGAAATTACCATTAAATGATATCTATTTCTTTTTAAACAGATTCTCCATTGTGTTCAGATTGTCATGTACCAGAAACTAGTGAACATTTTATTTTAACCTGCAACAAATATCAATTGCAACGTAAAATATTGAAAGATTTTACCTCTAATCATAGTGAATGGTCTTATTCATCAATAGGGAATTGTGATATAATAGAGCATATTAAAAAGTCGAAGAATTTTTAAAAACAACCAATAGATTCTAAAATACCAAGTAATAGATTCTAAATACTCTAGTTTCACCAACCACAGTTGAAGCATAAGTTATAACAAAGCTTACAGTTGTACAATATAATCAAGACCTATCCTTGCATCCTATTTGAAGAAAATAATTCAAATAATCATTTCGGAGCATAAGGTGCTAGCCAGAGCTCCAGATGTACAGGGAAGTACACTGTACGGAACTGAACTTTTGTGTAACTCTTTCTTCGTAAGTAAATTTCAGTATTTTATTTTTAAATTACGCTTAAATTTACATATTAGATTCATTTACAATATATTGCTTTATTTTTAAATTTATTGTATATGTTCAACTTATTTTTTATAAAAAAAATGTTTTTGGAAATAAAATTAAACCTTATATTTCTTCAAAGAGTATTTTCAATCTTCATGCATTTTTTTACTTTTATTTTCGTATTTGCTTATTGTTCCTTATTTTGATATTTCGTATATTAATGCTAGATTTTGTAAATCTTCAACAGTTCTAAAATTTTGTCATTTATATATATGTATTGTATTTTCAAACTTCCATTCTCTATTGGTTGTATTTCAATTGGTTGTATTGGTTGGTTTCCATTCTCTATTGGTTGTATTTTCAACATATACATTTCCATTTTATTGGCTACATTTTCATTTCTAAAATGTTCTGACATTTATATTAATAAATGTGTGGCGCAGGTTAGTCGAAATTGTGGCTCTTGCACCATTAAATCCTACATTCATTCGCTCATTCACTGACATTTATATATCTATTTTAAATTTCCACCACTGAATATTAAATTACTTAACAACCACGTTAAAAATATTATACATAAAAATAGATTTCTATAAAACACTACAAACTGTCTGGATACATTTTGAAATTAACCCGATTTTCTAGTATTAAGCATTTGTAAATGACAAATCATTCAATCATTATTTTTGTAACAATTTTGATAAAATTGCCTGACATTCTAAATTTGCGGGATCATAGTTTTCATACCTACGTATATGAATGCATTCATTTTTAAGCAAAATATATGTAAAAATATTAAATAGTTATATATACTATACATATTTCTTGATTTAAAAAGGGCAGAACTTAAATTTCCAAAACAGTATATTTATCATTTACACCCCTGTAGCCCCCTCGTAGTCGATTTCATCAATTACCATGTTTAGTGGATCTCTACTCATTAAAAGAAACATGTTTGCTAAAGCCCAAGCCTTTAAGTCTAATTTAATTTTAATTAGACTTAAAGCTAATTATTCTGAATGTGCACTTGATCAGACTTAAAGACCAAATCCCAAGTCTGTAAGCCAAAATAAGTCCTTTTATGTTGAAAACGGGAATTTTCTATCTATAACGCCCTCGTAATTCCCCCCCCCTCTCCCAAACCCTTTGGGAGATGGTTCTCACAAAACTCGTTCTTAGTGGATCTACTCAAAAGAAGAAACATGTTTTCTAAGTTTCAAGTTTATACGGGTGTTTAATATTTTAAAAACAGTGATTTTTGTCTATAACGCCTCCACAACCCTTCTTGGGAGTCCATTTTCAAAAAAACCCTGTTTTTTTTTTCTGTTAGTGAATCTCTACTTATAAAAAGGAATGTTTCTGTCAAATTTCAAGACTGTAGGCTAATAGTGCCGGAGATCTTGCGATAAGTGATTAAGTGAATATTAGTCCCTTTTTTGTCTATATATAGATTTAAACTACTTATTGTCTCTCTTATGTCGAGTAGAATCAAATTATGCATTAGTTTTAAATAGATTTTATCCCGTACTTAAGAGGGTTCACCCATGTAATAGCCTGTTTTTTAGGCATTTTTAGAAAAAAAAATTTTGACGACCAATAAAAAGATAGAACTTTTAGTTTTTTATCATTTAATTATATGTATTTTAAGAGTATTTATATAAATGTTTAGCCAAAAATATCCAATAGAACGTGAGTTATAGTGCTCTGAACACACCTGCCTCGAAAAAATGGACGCTCACTTCCTCCATGATTCCTGCTGATTGGCTTATCTGAAATAAAAAAAATTAACGGTGTTTTAATTTATAAGCTTAAATGCACCGAATGGACTAGTCTCAATTGAAAATATCAAAAATTGAATTTTTGGTAGACCTCTGAAGAAAAAGCTTCGAATTTCATTAGTATTTTTGTTATGTTTTTAATATAAAAAAATTTGAATTTTGGAACGATCGTAGTCCATTTGGTGCGTATATATGTGCTTAGTTTACCCTATAAATTTGAAGTCATTCGATCGAAGCGTTCTTAAGGCATGATGGAGGAAAATTTGAAAAACACAGTTTTGAGAAAAACGCGTTTTAAGTTTCACGTCCATTAACACATGAAAATCTTAACTTAACCTCAGTCGGCGATTACTGGTGGCGAAGACTAAAATAAGTTCAACGAAATATTCAATAACTAGTAATATTTCCTTTTAAACCTCCACAAACTTTATGAACGTATATTTGCAAAGAAGGGTCAATGGTATCAAGCCGACTGTACACAATAGACCCAGCCTTCGATTGCCAACTCAGCGCTCCGAACAGTTGCTCTTCTAACACTTGCTTCCTTGTAACGACTTCGAATTTTAAAAAAAAAAATCACTTTACCACCGTATTCCAGACATGTTAAGAAAGCAATTTATGGGGAAATTTTTATTTTTATTTTTTTGAACCCATCACATGGTGAACCCTCTTAATCCACAGAAATAAGCTTTTAGTAGTGATATATCACGCATTGATCTCGAAAATCAACTTAAAGGAGCTTAGTTAAAATTAGATCTTGCGCTATAAAATTACAACATCCATTTTCTCAGTTAAATAATATCTATTTAACCCTAAGCTGATTTTTCCCTAAGAAGCAGTCCTCCTTTTTATTTTGTAACTTTAAATCAAAAATTCAGTGAACTGCATTTATTTCTTAACAATTAAGGCATAAAAGGCTTTTTAACAGCTTTTCTTTCTGTTAAAAGCTCATTAATATTAATTCTGGTGAGTATGCATTATTTTGTTCAACTAATAATTTTAATTTGCTGATATATATGCACCAAATTTGAAATATTTTCATAATTTTGATTATTTAATTATTTAATATAAATTTCGTTCTTTCGTGGTTATTTTCAAAACTCAACTTATTCTATCTTTTCTCATAGGAGTGTGGAATTAAATACAGTAATAGCTTTTTTCCAGCGAGAGTGAGATTTAAAAATTAAAAATTACATGAAAATTAAATTTTACATGAAACATATTTATCATTAATTCCATTTCTTACAGGTTTTATATGAGCCATATTTTATACATTCAACAGTAATAAGCTGTTAATGTATAATATTGCATTTCTTAAGCGTTGATATCGGGAATCTAACTAATGCGTGCTTTTCACTTCAAAAATATTTTGAGTCGCATTATAAATTAATGACACAGGCACAGACCAACGAGAAAGAAACATTCGAAAATTATCAATAATTCAGATCCCCCCCCCACTATGTTATTTTCAAGTATATTTATTGAGCTTCTGTATCATAAAAAAAAGAAGAGAAGCCTTCTAATAACTACAAATTTGAATAATGGCGGGGTTAAGCAAATAATCCACGTTATATGAAAAACCATTAGTTTTGGTCTCAATTTTCTCATTACAATTCAAGAGTCCGGCGACTCATTTTTTACATCAATACAGAAGATTTAGTAATGCTCGTTAGATATTAGATAATCAATTTTCGAGATTTTTCACCTCTTATTTTCGTCAACAATTCAATGGTTAATTAGTTTTAGGAGAACAATGGAGAGTTTTAAACTTTTTACGAGCCTTAAATTTATTCAAATTACGAGGTCGCGTGAGCCAAGTCGCGTACTTGCAGCCGGTGTGTTTCTGTCAAGTCATGGGCTCATATCTGGTGCCACTAAAGATTCAACGTGTAAAAGCGGGTGATAGACGTTAAATCTGTCGAGGCTCAAAGTCTTCATCATGGAGTGGTGGAGAAGTTTGGAGAGTGAAAAATCAGCTGAGTTGTACAGTTTGTCACTTGACTGACGTTCAATATGAGAAGGTCTGTCAGTATTTGACCTCGTGTTGCTTCGGGTGAGTGAGGAAATTTTTTTGTTGCTCTATTCAGCTATACGAGGGCTTTTGGTGACGGAACTCGTAATTTTGAGCCATGGTCAAGTGATGAGGACAACACCTTAGCTGGCACCCTTTATTCTAACTGCCACACCACACCAGTGGGAGGACGTTTGAGCTCTCGACAGATTTAACGTGCATCACTCCACTACACGGTGGGTCTTCAGTGGTACTGGGCTCGAACTCATGACACGCCAGCCACGAGTCCGTTACCATGACCATTAGGCTACCATGGCCTCCATTGTGTTGCTTCAAATTACGTCGTTAGTAACCTATCAATTTTTTTCAAATTATACATAGTGCTTCAAAGAAGGAATATTTAGCGAGGGAGTTAAATATTTTTTTCATATTTAATGAAAAATTTTATCGAGCAGTGTGCCTGGTTATTTTTTTTCCAGAATACTCCTATTCAGGTTTAAAATAACGTGACAAAATAAGGGGAAAACTAAGACGTTTTACGTAGGAACAAAAGAATAAAATTATCCTTAGATAATTTTTTGATAAAGGTTAAAGGTTTGCATACATTTGCGAGCCATCTACGAACGGCTCTTGCTATTATTTCACAATGGCTTCCTGAGATCCATATCCTCATGTTGACGTATGTGAAAGTTAGAGTAATTGGATTTAATATCAGGCGTCATTCTAGTCACTTAGTGTGGTTTAGAATTACGAAGTATGTCGTCACTAGTAGTCTTTTGCTACTTCTAAGTGTAATGTTTATAATCATTTAATCCAGAGATTCATAAGAAAAGAATAAACAAATCACGCGCGAACCGGCAGTCGTCATTTATCAGGCTTCAGTATTGGCTGGAAGCTCACGAGCATAAGAAAACCAATGAAGTACAAAGTGATGCCATCTCCTCTGAATTACAAACTTCCTTTATGTAAGTCGAAACACCAAGAGGATGGGCTTGCTGATGCATATACGTCTTTATAAAACGAGTTTTCTCTCTCTCTCTCTATATATTATATATATTGATAGTAATAAATAAAATAAATGATGGATAAATTAAATATCTTTCAAAACAGAGGAAGTTTATTCTAAAATCGAAAACCAGGAACTGAACTAAATATATGAAGAAATTTAAAAGACCAAAATGGAAACTTATATTTTTTCAAGTTGTAACTGTTTTACGACAGTAAAGTGGGTAAGCTTGCTTTACAGGATCCTAACCTTGCTCTTCAGCAGAAAATTTATACATAATAGTGCAAGAAAAAATTGAAGAAAATATATATCACATGATTCAAAACACTTAGGCCAAGAATGTGTACGTGTAAGCAAACATTAAGCTATAAATAATATGAATGACTGTTAAATAAATGGAAATATGTAGTATCAAATAGATTTATATCTATGACGCCATCTGTAAAACGATTTGGAACTAGCCGAAATTAAGTTAGAGCGAATGTAGTAATTAAAATGATCAAAAATTATGATATAATTTTTCATTGATAAATATTTTATTTACAAATATTGAAGTTTGTAGGATAATAATATTGTAAACTTTTTGTAATTATTATGTATCGTAAGAAACCAGATCATTAATTCTTTGTAAGTAATTTAGAATAATATTTCCAAAAATTAATGAGGGAAAACTATTGTCCGAAAAAGAACTTAATAATGTTAAATTTAAAAGCTTCTACTAACGGTTTTCGGGTGAAAAATTGTTGAGATAATATCTCAAAAATTTTATAGATTGTCTTGCCTCTTCTCTTTGTATATTAGGATTATTTGATTTTACATGTCGTTACAATGAAGTCAATGTGTAAAACAAAAAAGTACCTAAAGTGTATAATCATTTGACGTATATGAAACGGATTATAACTTACTTTTTGATTAATTTATGACATTGAGTTGTAAATACGCGATGCATACATAATACATATTTATATTTGTAGTTTATATAATTTCTTTCATCTAAACACTTAATTTTACGTTTGAGCTGTCACAGATACTTATTTGCTTACTTACTTACGATACAGAAAAATAAATCCCAGAATCAAAAAATGTTCTTAAAATCACAAAATCAATTAGAAATTAGCAATCCATTTAGAATCATTAAATTGTTTCTAAAAAGCTTCTAATCAAGCCCTGATTCAGCGTCTTCAATAACTTTTCTATGAGATCTGTATCACAAATTAGTTTCAACCATGATTTTGTATCGAGAGTAATTTCGAAAGTTTTCTCAGAAGTATTTTCTAAGGAATAGCATTAAGATCAAAGCATTTTTTCTCTTTAATGAATACGGTTTACTATGCTTTTTAGAAATCAAGAAAAAAGTTATTGGGATCGCCTTAATTACAACTTGTTATTCCCAAGATGTTTTTCTGACTTATATTGTAACATTGTAATTGGTTGCTTTTATACAGAAGATCCAAATTTAGGTTTATGTCGATGAATTTAATGCTTCGTTCTTCAACTCATGATTTTCAAGTTTGTACGCATTTTAGAGATTCTAAAAAAATCTGTAGAAATCTTTAAACTACGCATTTTGTATTTTTTCTTCTGATAACATATACTGTATAGTTGTACGTTCTGTTGGAGAAACAAGAAACTATATTACTGTTTCTGTAAACTATAGACCATACAAAGACCATATTGTCTACAGAAATAAAACTTAAAGAAACAGAAATGAAAAACTTATTTATGTAGATTTTTATTAGTATAACTGCTTTTTTGTGTGTATTTGTTAAAAATAAATGTTTTTGTATTTATATATACTAAAATAAAACTAAATTCAGTGGCACAACAGCCCATGAGGGCCAAGGCCTACTGTGCCCATCTCAGTATGCGTGACCATTGGGTGCTGAGGTGTCTGAGCATGTCCCGATCAGCGAATGTGAAGCGAAACCCCCAGTGTTTAGTCCTTATGCTTGCTTGGGGACTAAACACTGGGAGTTGTAGACCTACTGAAGGGAAGAAAGGTTGAGTCGACCCTGCCCAGTCCGAGGATAGCACTCGGACATGTGGTGTGGAAGCGCGATACGCTACCACTCGGCCATTGTGAATCATATCTATAGAGTGGCCGCGGTAGTCAAGTGGTCTAGGAATCGGATCATGGCCAGCGTGTCATGAGTTCGATCCCAGTATCACTAAAGACCCGCCGTGTAGGGGAGCAATGCACGTAAAATCTGTCGAGAGCTCAGACGTCCTCCCATGGTGTGGTGTGGTAGTTAGGAGAGGGGGTGCCAGCTCAGGTGTCGTCCGCGTCACTTGACCATGGTTCAAAGTTAATACAACTGATGTGGCAAATTTAATTAAAATTTAGAGAAAGAAACTAAATCAATGAGTTAAAAATAGAAAATATTAATTCGATGTATCAAAGACAAATGCAAATAAATGAAAAGCACGTTTGATTGTTAAAGGAAAAGTAGAAAACAATGTAATGTACACACAAACGCGCGTATTTTTTTTTTTATTTATTTATTTTTTTTTTGCTATTAGATATTTTTAAAAAATTAAAAGGATACATTTTAAACAAAAAAAGAAAAATTTTGTCTACTAGTGGAAATAAATAAATTATCGAATGCCTTCAATGAAGTCGCTCTTTAAAGTTACACAATGACTTAAAAGTGACAAAATATCTTTTTTTTTTCGGTAACGCAAAACGTATTCTGGGTTGGATCATTGACTCCAAAATTTAGATCTGATATCCAATTAGTTTTAAAGACATTTGAAGTTTCCTGAGTATCATTTTCAAAAACAATTATTTTACAAACAAAGGACTTTTTCTCGAATTTTATTTTTGTCGATGTGCACGTGCTTTTCCTAATGTTTTTTTTTTTTTTTTCTGTTCAAAGTAAAATCTTAAGGTAACCGGGTAAGACCATTAAAAAACCATTTTTAACACTTTTATATCATTAAATAGTTTAAACTTATCTTCTAAATGATATATCACCCTTATTTACTAGAAAAACAGTAGTTTGAAATTTTTTTTCTTTCCTAAAACTATCTTCACGTAATGTTTAAGAATAGGGCCACAAATCGAAACATTTCATTAGACATATAAAAGCGTTCCAACATTTTATATCTGATTCTGACTTCACTATCCTGTACAAAACAGCATGTTTCATTATTCTATTTATTTTTGTCAAAGTTGTGACTAGTTTTTCTGATATAAATTGTAATTAAATTTTATCTTTTATACTGCATGCGAAAGAGAGAATTGAGAGAGCATTTAGCATTTAAAGAGAAAATTTGCTTATTTATGAAATATGAATGAATTAAACCGTTGTGAGAGAATTAAAATCGTTTTTATGAAATTGAGACCTTTTTCAATGTTATCAGGACTAGTAGTGTACACAGGGGTGGGTTTCAGGGCTCAAATCCCTCCCATACACCAAGGGATTTTACTTTAGCTTCAATATTACACCTCGGTACTTTTATCTACGTGTTTTTTTAATATAAACATTCTGCCCTAAAAGTAGTCTCTGCACACTACTGATCAAAGCTCGTGCGCCACAAACTGTATCTGTATCCATTGAAATTTATAAAAAATATTTTTTAATGTTATATATACTTTTTGCTTTAGTGTAAAAAAATATAATTAAAGAGGGCATATACAGTTTCACAAGGATTAGAATTCTTCATAGTGATCACCGTGGGAAAGTTATGGAGAGTTTAAGTAAAGAACCTATATTCTACAAATAGCAAAATAAAAAAAAATTTTAAAAATGCTAAAAAAATAAATAAAACTTCAAAAAGGAAACTTGAAAGTGTTACGACACAGAAGAGAGGACGAATCCTTCATATATATATATAAAACAGAATTTCATTAAATTTAGTTTCTTAATCACCAATCATATCTTTAAATAAGTTTTTCCAAAATTTAGATTTTTAAGTTCATGTTCCTTTTTCTCAATATCTAGCGAATTTATGAATTCATTGTTTAATGACGGTTATATTACATACTTTGAAGTTTAAAGATTTCTTGGTTGTTATTTATGTTAAGTAGTGTAATTTTACCAAAAATACTAATATAAAATTTAGCTTCATTAAATGACTAATAGAAATTTTTTGTTTTTACTTAGAAAGAAAATGGCGCGCTTCAAGTGAGTCAGAGGTTTTTACGTCACATTATAAAACTGCACGAAGGTTATTGGTGACGGACAGCGACGGATTAAACGACATGGAGGCCCCTAGGCAGTCGAATTCTTGGGGCCCTGTAGCCTGTTTTTGGAGCACTAACAGAAAGCGAAACACGATCTTGTGGGCCCCTAAAAAGAGTGGGGCCTATAGGCAGTTGCCTACTCTGCCTAATGAGTAATCCAGCCGTGATGACAGACCTCGTAGTTTTGAACGATGGTCAAGTGACAAGAACGACACCTGTGAGCTGCACCTCCCTCTCCAAGCATCCACATCACACACACTGGAGTTTGTTTATCGATCTGGTATTAGTTGCCAAATCTGGAAATGGGGTCTAAAATGGGTCGCCAGATGCGGGATGGGATCTGAAAACGGGAAATTGTTAATCCTGATGCTCCTGATAATGGACAATAGAACAAAATTATGAAATTATTGTATTGTCATTGGTCCTGAACAAGTGAGTAAAATTTCGAGTCAATCTGACCTTTGAAAGTGGGTAAAAATTGAGTTCAAAGATTCCGTTACATACAAGTGAAGCATATAAAAGGGTGTTGAAAAGGTATTATGGCTCCCCTTACACTTAAACTACGCATTCGTAATAGCTAAGACTTAACACATTGATTAGAAATGCTTATACATAGGTTCCCCGCACTATTTTTCCTACCATTGAAGTGTGCTTGAAATCATTTTAGAATATTATGTTTAATTGTTATTAGACGTGTGAATGGCTTTCATATATTCATGATTCAAAATAATACTAACTATATATATCAGAAAAGCACATGCACGCGCGAAAATGAGAGAGGCTAGCTCACACTTATCACAAGTTCCCCAGAACTATTAAACCTACAGACTTAAAATTTAACTACCGTGTTTCTTTTTTTTTTTTTTTTTTTGAGTAGATATCCGATAAGAACGAGTTTTGCGAAAATCAACATCAAACAGTTGTGGAGGAGTTATAAATAAAAAAATACCAGTTTTTGAACTAGTGAGTGAATATTAACGTCGTCCTATTCGGCTATATACACGATGACTTTTGGAGACGGACCTCGTAATTTTGAACCACGATCAAGTGACGAAGACGACACCTGAGCTGGCAAACCCCACTCTCCCACCACACCAAAGGGAGGACGTTTGAGCCCTGAGAGATTTAACGTGCATCAGCCCCTCTACACGGGGTTCTTTAGCGGTACCTGGCTCGAACTCATGACACACCAGCCAAGAGTCCGTGATCTTGACCACTAGGCTACCTCGGTCACCCATTTTCGAACTAATGGACCTATTTAATTGAAAACTGGCAAACATGTTTCTTTTGTTGAGTAGAAATCTGATAAGAATGAGTTTTGTAGAAATCAACTGTCCAGGGGTGTAAAAGTTAAATATACCTTCAGTTATAGAAATTAATGTTCTAGTTTTCTTAAATCAGGAGGTAAGGGTTATAAGAGTTCCTTTCAATCCAATCGAAAGCTTAATATTAGAACTTTGATATTAATATCTTGAAAAGATATATATTTGTACAACATCATGATACAGTTAGTATTACATGCTATTCAAAATTTAGGATTTAAACATTATGTAATGGGGTAATCCAAACGCTCGTATTTTTTTACCTTTAATCATTTTTTTATTATTATTTTTGAATGATTTTGGAAATATGTCAGGAATAACTTTTGAAATAAATTGATTATGTGTTAAATACGAATATAACTCAGAAAGTTTTAAGCATCTATTTTTTTTTATTGAATCTCAATTGTATCTAAATATTGCACATGTCCTCTTTGTATCTTTTTCAGATTGACAATATGATTCGAAAAGAATTCTAAAAATATAAAATGAGTTGCAAAAGTAAATTTTAAAAATTTTAATTACTCTAATAAATTACTAATTAAAGACAAAGATTCTTTCAAATTTGCTTCTGTTTTTAAAAACTTTTTCGATTCAGTACCTTTTAATAAAAATCCATTAAATAATATTATCAACTAGCTTCTCTTTCATTCGTTAATTAAATACATTCCACGCTCATGCACAACAAAAATGTTAATTACTAAAAAAATCGATTTCTATCTTAAAATATTCTTTGTGTGTGTTGAGTAATTTAATTATCTTTCAAATATAATCATTTATATCTATGACAACTATTCATACAACAAATTTTACTTCATCCCAGATTTGTGAAAACATTTTAAAACGACTCTTCTTAAATAATAAGCTTTCGAAAAACACAATATGTTCAATTAATTATTAGTCTTCTACTCAAATGACAACATATTTTCTTTGAGTGTGGCACAGACGGTCTTATTAATTAAGTATTTTATATTTTTGGCATTTTATTAGAATTTATTTTGTAAGAGCTTTCTCGGGACTATATTCTCTTTATAAAAATAATTAAAAAATTTGGCTATCTTTCATTCTAATTTCGTATGTGTATATTTGAAAATATCAATCACCAATAGGTTTTATAACTTTTTTATTCAATCATTTAGAGGTGTTTTCGGGAATAGGAATGCAATGAAGATCATAACAGACAGAACAGTATACACATAATGTATTTATAAAATAAATTCGTTTCTAGCAGGGTTTTTTCCCCCAGAATTTTACAAAACTGTAGTGAAGGGTAAAAAGAGAATTAAAATAGCTAGAGTTGAAGCCTCCAGAGAAATATATATATATAGTTTGACTTCATTAAAATGTATTAGTAATCAAATAAAGTGTGAACAACGAAGCTGATTTTCTCAAGCTCCTTTTTAGTTACTCAGAATCACTTATATCAGTTTAAAAATATTGGAGAAAAACTTTAAATAAATGGATGCAACTTATACTTTGTGAAAATTATTTTTTTACTAAACACCTTGTGGGTGGTGGTTTCATTGTGTGAAACCCCCATTCATAATTTCTTACGCATAAAAGTCAGGACAAATTAACCCATTCAGTGCAGTGGGATTTTATCTGTTAAGCCTAACTCCATTTAAAAATTCATGTGTGTATAATAGTTACTGTAATAAAATACGCCAAAATTTATAGTTTATAATCATTCCCCAAATTCGCGGATCACACCGGTGTGATCACGGGCCTTTAGAACAAGGAAAACGTAATCTCACATGTGGTCATCTGCGGGCCCTGAAGTGACCGTGATCCTGAGCGTGTTAGTAAAAATTAGTCTGAATATCATATTTTACTTCTAAACTAGATAAACAGTTGTATGTGGTAAGATAAAACATTTTAGGCTCATTTAAATGTTACCCTGTTAGGAAACTTCGCATTTTAAGTTTTAAAAAACATGCAAATGTAAAAGATGCAAAATTCACAGATAATATCTAGCGGAATATTTCTGTTCAGGTCTTGAATAACTTCAAAATACTTTTTATTCTATAAAAATCCGCACAAAACATTTAGATTCACACACAACCGATCATTATCATGTAATAAAAAAAAAACCCACTGCTCTCTTCTGAGATAATAATTTTTACCCTACATGTGATGCTATAAATCAGTTCTATGAGAATCGTTTTCTGAATGTTTTGAATGCAGGATGATGTGGAGGGTTTTTTTTTTTTTTTACTATGAAGAGAATATCTCTAATGTTACAAAAAGAAGTAATAAATAAAAAATATTAATGAATAACACGTATACACATATTTTTCGCAGATCATATACGTGCAATTCTTGTAAAAGGCTCTGAAACTTTTTTCTCTCTTTAGCTTCCTTCAAAGAAAGAACTTATTTATACAACACGTGCTAGTTTTTCCCCTATTATGTGCCGTGTATAATTTTAATAACATATGGCAACATCAGACTATTTTTCATTGAAAGGACGGTTTGTCTGAGCTTAATTTCAGAAACACTGTACCATTCTTTTATACAGAAGGTCGTTCGCACTTTATGGAAACGATTTTGATAGTTAATTTTTTATCCATAAATGTCGTATTTTTTGTGACAACTTGCTTCCCTCTGATAGCCATGATTCTTGACAATAGCTCTAACGAGTGAGTGAATATTAACGTCCCACTGCTCAGCTACACGAGGGCTTTTGGGGACGGTCCTCGTAATTTTGAACCATGGTCAAGTGACGCGGACGACACCTGAGCTGGCACCCCTCTCCTAACTACCACACCACACCAACGGGAGAACATTTGAGCTCTCGACAGATGTAACGTGCATCACTCCCCTACACGGTGGGTCTTCAGTGGTACTGGGATCGAACTCATGACACGCTAGCCACAATCCGATGCCTAGACCACTTAGCTACCGCGGCCACAGCTCTAGCTCGAATTTTCCATGAAAGTAAAATTTTTCTTAGTACTGTCGTGGCAATTTTACTCCATTCCTCTTGAACCGTTCAGTGTTCTTGGATGCCGTTTTCCTAAAGCTCGTTTTAATCCGAAAACACATAAGTTCATTAGAGAAGTATCAGATGATTTTACAGGTGTTTCATCAAATGGGATACACTTTATTCCTGTTTCTTTCTTTGCTTAATAAGTGGCAGTTGACTTGGAAGTGTGACTAAAAGCTTTGCCCATATGAATCTCACAACTTTATCAATGTCCTTTGCATGTAAGGCTGGAATTTCTTCTTCAAAAATTGATTCTAAAATATTACGCTGATAGTACAGTGAGTTAGTTTTTACTTTACAGGAGACTATTTTGATTTTCAATTTGCTGCTTTAACAAAATCCTGCAACTATCGTGAATCCTTTTTGGAACTTTTATGTTCACTGACGAAGCCATTGCGTACGATCATCCCCGTCAATTGAGCAATATAAATTTGATCTTCTTTCATTACAGTCACTTAAATATACCCTTGCTTCATTGAGTGTGTGTGTTACCACAAATTTCCCTTTTTCAGCAGCTAGGTGTTTTTCACATATAATTTTCTACAATTTGTTTTTCTTTAGCAATATATTTTGGCAGAAGCACACAGATAAACTCTTTAGGCTTAAATATCTTTTAGAATGGTTTTATTTACAGTACCGGTAGACATTCCAGTTTCGATACAATTTTTTTGGCGGCGAACTTTCTTTTAGGATTAAGGACTCATTTTCTTAATAGTTGCATGCGTTCGAACAATCTTACGATGAGGATTCGTGGTCATGCTTTCATTTTTACTTTCAACTAGACGTTTTTTCCTTTCAAATTTAATAATAAATACTATTTTTTAAAAGCAATTAACCGATATTTTTATACTTTTTTTAATTTGATGACATGAATATTTACAGCACTCCTCGGAAAGATCAGTTTCAATACCTTCGAGTCATCTATAAATTATACGAGCCATTTTCAAAACAAATCTTTTATTTTACATTCCAATAAATTTTTTCGAGCAATCAAAGACTTGAACCAGATCTCCGGAGAGGACAGAGGTTTATGAGAAAGGTTGTTAATAGGAGCCTTAGGACAGCTTGCAACACCCATCATATTTTCGTCAAAATTTTTGATTTACTCGAGTTGCAAGAAGCAATTAACTGACTAGGAAGAAGAAATAATACTAAGAAAAATAATATAGAATGGTAAGAGCCCTGTCCTTGATAACATCCATCCAGAATTTGTAATATTCTGGCTTTCCTTGATATCTTAAACTGAAGTTGGAACACTGTGGTCCCAGCTATTCGGAAAAATGACAAACCACCCGATTCCATGGGAAGTTATCGCCTATTGCATTGACAAGCGTTCTTTCATAGATCATGGAAATAATGATTGTGTCTCTTCTTAAATGGTTTCTGGAAAGTGGGGATCTCATTTCTCCTTACCAGACTGGCTTCAGATATATCATTCAACTATCCAAACAGATTCTTTTGTCACAAGCTATAAAAGATTCATTGGACTAACACAAGTCAGCCCTCGCTACCTTCGTCGACTTGGAGTCGGCATTTGATAGAGGCTCCGAGCTCTTCTAAAACTACAACATCTAGGAATTTGCGGCAATATGTTTTCTTGGCTAAAGAATTTTATCTCTCAAAGGTTTTCAGCCGTTAGATATGGAGAGGCTATTTCTAATTTTAGACAGAATGAGACGGACCTCCCACAGGGCATAGTGATCAGCACAATTCGTTTTAATATTTTCATTAATGATTTACCAGGTTTTCTATCGCCAGCTGTTAACTCTGTTTCATTCGCTAACGATCTCGTTTTATGGGATAGTGCAATCAAAAAGAATCCCGATAGTCTGAGTGGAATTTTAAATCCTGCACTAGAAAAATTGGCAATTTGGTGCCGAGAAAATGGAATGAAAGTTAATAAGAATAAAACTGTGACCCAATTTTTTACGTTAAATAGACACACTTTTACCCCAATCTCAAGTTCCAGGGAGAGGTTTTGCCAGATCAGTGATTCTACCTCCTATCTCGGATGTATTCTTGATTCCTGCCTGAACTGGAGAAAACATGTAGAACATATGAAGAAAAAGACGGATCAGAGACTCTCTATTTTAAAGCGTTTGACTGACTTGCATTAGGGATGCAACAGAAGGAGTCTACAGACTACATATAAAATGTTTATACAACCCGTTATTCGTTACTTTAAATCCTCATTACTTCACTCAAACTCCCAACACTACCTTGAAGTGTTTTAGAAGCAAGCCCTCCGTATCATTACTGGTGCTATGAAATCTATTCTCATCCTTACTATGCAGGCCTTGACCAACATCGAACCATTTTATAAATCCATCCTGAAAAAGGCAGTAGTATTATTTCAAAAACTTAAAAGTTTGCCTAATAACCCTTTCTGGAGAAATTATGACTTGAACAAAGATAGAAATTTAAAGACCCAAGAAGGATTCATACAGTCAGCCATGAAGGTCGTTTGTTCTTTGGAGCTTTATCAAGATACTTCTATTTTGTCTCTACCTTTGTGCCCTTTGGTTTATCTTCATCATCATCCCATTCATATTGATATAAATTTTGAACTTCATGTGAAGGTATTAAAGAGGTAAATGTCTCTCGAACAGCTGAAAGCTATAGCTTTAGGAACTATTGACAATCGATTCCCAACAAGTGATTGGCTACATGTTTATACTGATGGATCCCATCTAGATAAATATCATGCTGCTGGAGCCGGTATCTTCTATGAATTGTTTAACCTTTATCTACCAGTAGATATTTTTACTACTGCCTTCGATGGCGAGATTGAAGCTATTGCATTAGCGGTCGAGCAACTATCACTAAGAAGCTCAGAGTTCAACAGGGTCGTAATCCGACAAAGGTCTTTTCCGACTCTAAATCGGCATTACAAGCTCTATCTCAAAACTACTTCTGTAAATCACAAAGATTTTAAAATGCAGATCGCTCTTAAAAGGTTTTCCTCGTGAAATTTCTTTTCAGTGGATATTGGCTCATTGTGACATTGCTGGGAATGAGCATACTGACTTTCTTGCTAAGAAAGGAGCCCTTGTGATCCAAAGACCCACAAGGACCTTTAATTCCTTAAGGCATTTTTTTAATGAAAATAATATGGTCTTTAAATATAATTTTAAAATGGAAGTTCCAGAGATGTCGAAGGACAAAAACTGGGCAATCTTGAACGAGAACCCGTCCTGGGTTCCTGGGGCTTCTAGACAAGCTGCTGTAGCTCATTTTAGATTTTTGACAGGCCATGACTGTCTGTGAGATCTCATCTCTGCAGAATTGGCTTCACAGAATCACTGGACTGTACTCTGTGTGACTCTGGTCAGCCTATGACTGCTGAACATTTGATCGTGTGCCCTGCACTAATTAGTCTTAGTTCAACTGTCGAAAAATATTGGAGAGCACGTGCACTAATGGCATAGGTCCTATTGTAGTGTGTGTGTGTGGCATTTATAAAATAAATTTTATATTCCTAATTAAAAAAGAGCATTATCAGACGATTATTCTAAAGTTGCCAAAGTTTTATCTCAAAATGCAAAGAGAAAATAAATCCCAAAATTCTTTCCATAAATTGCGAATGACCTTTTGTATAGTTAATTCTAATTCATTGGCAAGTAAGGGGGAAAGTTATATCAATGTTACACTATAAAGCAGGGGTGACCGACCTTTTTGGGAAGAGTGCCACTATCAGATAAAAAATAATTAGTTGTGCACTTCCACCTTTCGGACAAATGAAAAGGTGAAAAAATGTTACTTGTAGGCTTAGTATGTAATTTTTAAGCAAAGAGCACATTTTTAATGCAAATCTAGTCGAGTGAAAATTCAAAAATAATGTAATAAATGAGACCACAAAGCACAAACTTAATATTTTACTGTTAATCAGTTCAGTTAATTTTAACGATATTTTGTTTTTATTATGTTCATAATAAACATTTGTTTACAAACGTATGTTGTTTCAAATCTACAACAAGATCTGACAACCAAATTGTAAAAATTTGAAAAATTGCTTGTTGTACAAATTTCCAAATTCAATAGAATTCCTTACATTTGTTTTTCAGCGTAGTATTGAGCTGTAGATCAATTCTTTCGATTTGGATTTCGGAGAGGAACAATTAATGTTTTGCAGATAAATTGAAAAGGGATTTTTGAAAAGATCAGTATTTTTTATCACCTTAAAAATCTTCAAACCTAGCACTGAAAGAATCCTGCAAAAATGGATGTTAAAATTTTAAATCTATCGCAGCTCGAAGCACTATTAACTCTGTAGATAGTTGCTGCATTAATGTGAAAGATGTGTTAATCATTTTTCTCTAAAATCAACACAAAAAAGCAAAAGTTTGTCCACAAAAGAAGTTATATGACCAGAGCTAGGGTAGGAAAAATACAATCTTTCCTCTGTAATCTTAAATTCAAATTACTTTAATGCCCAATAATATTAGTAAGACAAGCTAAATCCTATAGCCAATCTTTATTCTAGGTAAGAAAGTATTCAGTTGTGTGTGTGTGTGACAGTTCAATGTTTTCTTCCAGATATTTTTTATAATATATATGTACTCCCTCAAACATTCCAAAATCTCACGAGTGAAAAAAACTTTCGAAAACCAGCTCACACAACAATGCAGGTGCATTCTCTACACGATAATTTTAACCCAATTGAGTGGATTTGAAAGGATTTTTTAAGTGGAATTTGAGAGGGGTTTTCCTTGTAAGAAAATTGTTATTTATTATTTTTTTAAAATTTGTAAAAATTTTTATTAAGTTTTCGTGTGCTACTGTCACAACTCCGCCATGCCACAGGTTGGCCACCCCTTCTATAAATCAATGCGAGGTCTATTGGCGACAGATCTCGTCATTTTGAGCCTCATTCAAGTGACGAGGATACACCTAAACCGCCCCTTTCCTAACTACGGCACCACACCAACGACAGGAAATTTAGCCTGGACAGATTTAACATGCATCAACCTCTCCACACTGCGGGTCTTCAGTGGCACCAGGACTCAAACCCACGGCACTGCAGCCACAGGCTCATGATCACAACCACTAAGCTACCATGGTCACTCATTGGCAAATGAAAACTGTTTATAAAACGCATACACTTTGTGACTTTAACGTTTCTTGTGAGGTTTCTTGTGTGTTTAACGTCCATTAGGTAAGAATTAACTTTTCCTTTTTTTAAACCATTCCTGGGGAGGAGAGATTCAAATCTATGGCAAGTGGCATTGTCCTGCTGAAATATATCCAGTTAGTACTTCTTACATATAGTTTAGCTTGATATTGGGCAAAAGGAGAGTGAGAATTTTATTTAAGTCGCACTCTGTGAAGCAACACAAGGACTATTGGTGACGAACCTCTAATTTTGAGCCTTGGTCAAGTGACGAGGACGGCATCTGAGCTGTCACCCCTTCCTCGTAACTTCCCCACCACACCAACGGGAGTACGTTTGAGCCTCGACATATTTAACGTGCATCGGCCCTCTCTGCAAGACGGGTCTTCAACGGTACAGGCTCGAAGTCATGACATGCCTACCACGAGTCTGTTACCTTGACCACTAGGTAATCACGGCCATTTCATGCGTCCTGAAATTCGCTATAAATCAACTATTTATCATGACTCCCACACCATTAGTGATCTTTCTCCCATTTGTCGACTTAAGCACTCTTTTGATATTTTCCTCAAATCATTACAGAAGTATTTATAGCCATGAGGACCATCAAGGTTAATTTTCTCTTTTTATCAGGAAATATAATTTATTCCACTCATCATTCCATCACATAGCATTTGTTGTCTACTTCGGTCTTTCTCTTCTAGAAGACGTGTCAATAAATTTAATTTTTTCTCCATTTTCATAAATTTTGTATTAGTTAAGAGTTATTTAAAGCTTTTCGAAAAGTTGGCATATGACTATTTTGTTTTGGTGAAACGTTTCGAAATCTTACAAGTCAAAAGACCGTTCTTTGTTGAGAATCGAAAAATTTGTCAATCGCCCAAAAGTATTAAGATTTTTTTTTTCATTTTTACAAATTGTGTTTATTTTCTTTAAATAACCTTTTCCACAAATTATGATATTGTAAATATCAGTCGTAGAATGTTCATTAATTAAAGTATTTCCTTTTCAGGTTTAACAGCACTCTAATAAAATGAAAATTTTCTTACTTTTTGTACTAAGATAACTCTACATCTCGCGGCATCTACGAACGTTTGTCGTTTTTTAATTTCTTAATCGATACCTTTTTTTAATTTTTTTTAAGAAGATGAATAAATTTTATTAAAATTTAAGATAAATTTTAAATTTAGTATGTTCCGATTAATTTTAAAACCACACGTTAAAAATTTATCTTCAGAAATGCACCAATTCGTTAGTCTTATGATTTCTTCAGTTCTATAAAAACAGATTGTTTGCCTTGTATAATATATTTTTTGAAAAATATACAAGTATAAAAACTGATTTTTCATGTAAAGTCGCTATTTTGTAACGAATGGACAGAGCCTTTAAAATTAAGAAAGAGAGAGATCGACAAAACTATCTTATGATTAGTATATAAGATCGGTAGCTTATCTAAAAAGATCTTTCACAGTTCAAATAAAAACGGTAGTTAAGAGAGAGAGAGAGAGATTCTTGTTTCCCACAACAGTATAATTATACTATGTGTGTGTGAGTGAATATAATACTCCCTTCAAACCTTCTTATAATGGATATTCTTTAATTTATGATAGTTTTGTGATAATTAATTCTTCACGTTTATACAGTTAACAAGACATACCGTTTTAAAACCATAGCTTTATCTCTTCAAAAAGAAAAAGGCCACCTTGACACATTTCATGGTAAGATAATGAAATGTTGCATCAACCAATGTGCCTGCCCAATCTGCGTGTTAAACACTGGAAATAATATGATTAAGGAAGATTCGGGAGAAACTTTTTAGATTGGAAAAGGTATAAAAACTGAGATCTCTCTGGGATGACAAAAAAGAACGCTTTTGTCCATTGTCGTCTATCCATGTGTGTTTGTGTTATTGCTGTTAACCCTGTGTATGTTCGTCAATAGAATGTGAAACTAAATTAAAAGTATTTCTTCAGTTACCCGACATGAACCAGATACAAATTGACCCATACCACCTTTGATTTCAGAGAAAATATCATGTTTGTATATTTTATATTTCGATGATATCATAATTTTTTTTTTCATTATAGTTGTAAACACCTTGCAAAAAAAGCAGCTAAAGAAATGGATCTTCAAAGTAATAATTATTCAAAAAATCAATTCGTATTTTAAATTTTATATTATAAAAGATTCTAAAAATATAAATTCTAGGTCGAATAGAAAAATCTAGGAAGCGTACTAAAGTAAGAAGATCTTTCATAGCTCAAAAATAGAATTAATTGAAAAGGCATCACATCCAGCTTCTAAAAAAATAATAAAGTAGTGCAAAATATTAGCATTACAGAAATGAAGACATGTGATGTGGAAAACACGTCTTGAATAAACGGAGGAAATAATGCGAAGGTGGAGTTGAAAAAAAAAGTAAATATAGCGAGTTTCTCTGTTCCATCAGCGTGAGCTATTTTGAAGTTAAAAATCTCCTCTTTCTATTGAGGAAGAGTTGAGGAAGTGATACGGGGGGTGTCATGTAAAGATGAGCCGCGTTTAAAAGATCTTCACAAGCACTTCTCATAAGTTTTATTGGAAAAATTCTTACTCGCGTTGAGGAAAGGTTTAGAAATGCTTTCATCGCCTGTTTTCGAATTATTTTCAGAACTCTCTTGCATAGAATAAAACGCTCACGATACTACTCGGAGGCTTATCAGATTTCATGCCTGAAGATTCAATCCGGACATGAAAGAACATTTTCTCTGCGTTATATTGGCGCATGTTAGCAATTTCTACGTCTTTTATTTTTTGTCTGCTTTTCTTGCTAGCGGAAAAATAGGCAGAATTTCCGATTTATTTGTTTGTAATAAATAAATGATGGACAAATTGAATATTTTACAAGACAAAGAAAGCTCAAATTTCGGAACCCAAAACCGAGAACAAAACACTAATGCATGTAGAAAAGTCAATTGTGACCAAAACGGAAAAGTATTATGTTTTCTAAAGCTGTCTCTGACTTAGGGCAGTGAGTGAATATTAACGTCCCACTGTTCAGCTACACGAGGGCTTTTGGGGACGGTCCGCGTAATTTTGAACCATGGTCAAGTGATGCGGACGACACCTGAGCTGGCACCGCTCTCTCCTAACTACCACACCACACCAACGGGAGGACGTTTGAGCTCTAGACAGATTTAACGTGCATCGCTCCCCTAAACGGCGGGTCTTCAGTGGTACTGGAATCGAACTCATGACACGCTAGCCACGATCCGATGCCTAGACCACTTGGCTACCGCGGCCATCTGACTTAAGGTAGAGAAGTAGTATAACGAGTCTGTTCGCGAGCCTTCTACTAATCCTCTCGAGGGAAAATCCATTTCTTTAAACACTGTTCTATTGAAAACTTTTTCCCGAAGAAGAAGATGCGGTTTATGTAAATAAAGGCTTACATTTAAATATTAACTTTTAGGTTCGAGGGAGAGAGAGGTTAGAAGTTAGAGGATAGAAGTTAGTAATTAACGTAAAGTAGTAGAAAGCTAGTCGAGAGTGACTTGACGATTAATTACTTAATATTTAAGATTGGTAATTGACGATTTAGTCAATAAGATATATTTGAATTAGAATAATATCTAGAAGTTGAATAGTTGAGATCGGAATTACGATTATTTAGAACGTATATTACCAAAACGTTCCAAAAGTAAGAGTTTAATTCGTAATTAAATATTAATTATCTCGTCCACCTCGCTTTTTCTCCAGTACTTAAATATACGTGCATTTTTTAGCCTGGGTTATTGAGACTTTTTAAAGGATGAATAAATTATATTTGTTTTGATTATGCCTGATGTTCATTCTAACTCCCAACACTAATGGATGTGGGAGGACATCCGTCACAGTAGGGTTAAGCTTGTTTTATGGGATCCTGACCATCCCGTTCAGCAGCAAATTTGTACATATCCGTGCAAGAAAAAGCTGAAGAAAATAAATTGTGGCCGAAAAAAAATACAAAGGTCAAATTTGCACGTGTAAATAAATATTAATATTATTAAGCTAATATGAATGACTATTATATAAATGGAAACAGTAGCAAAAGGATACGCTGAAGAAGAGCAAACATAAATTCATAAACTTACCTAAGGTTTCGTATACATGAAGTAGCACAAAAAAGGTAAAAAGGAAATGTGTAAGTATAATATCTGTAAATATGAAGGAGGAAAGCGACTCTTTCCACTCACTCATTCATCATGATATCTCCGAAACTATTAGACCTACAGACTTGAAATTTGGAAGGCATTTTTCTTTCATGGAGCAGAGATCCGCAAAGAAAGTATTGTGCGAAATTGGACCCCAAGGGCTGTTGCGAGGGCTTAAGAAACGTTTTAAATAAAAATTCCCACTTTTGAACTGTTAGACCTACAGACTTAAAATTTGGTACGTAAGTTCCTTTTTTTGAATAGAGATCCTCTAAGAACGGATTTACCGAAAACTGATTCTCAAAGGGAGTTATGGGTCTTAGTGATTAAAAAATCCGTTTTTGAACTATTGGAGATTTAAACTTAAAATTAGGCAAAGAAGTTTTTTTTTTTTTTTGAGTAGAAATCTATTAAAAACGAGTTTTGCGGAAATCCACTTTGGGGGAGGGGCTCACGGAAGCGTAAAAGTTAATTCTATTTCAATTTTAAAAATTGTTAGAAATTATTATTTAGAAGTCCTGACCTTTTTAAATTAAAAGATAAGAGTTATAAAAAATATTTTTCGAAACAATCGAATGCTAAAGGCTAGAACTTAGATATCAATATATTTTATATACAAACAGTATATATATTCATATATCATTATTAAATACCCAGAAAAGTGGGCAGGTAACGGCTAGTGTGTGTGTGTGTGTGTGTGTGTGTGTGTGTGTGTGTGTGTGTTGTGTGTGTGTGTGTGTGTGTGTGTGTGTGTGTGTGTGTGTGTGTGTGTGTGTGTGTGTGATCCTTTGTCCCTTAAGGTATCCAACTACCCTAAAATTGTTAATTTTGCCGAAAACTAACAAACTTTTTTACGATTTTATTTTATAGGACATCTTATTAGCTTTATAAAAAATACCAAGTTTTTTATTTTCCGTTCGCTAAAACAAAAAATACAAGTGTTTTAGTAAAAGCAGATGCCATTACTTTAAGCAAGATGTCATATATATATATATATATATTCCATGAGAAAAAATATTTTCATAAAAGAATAAAAATACTTGCTT
The DNA here is from genome assembly GCA_019973975.1 of Trichonephila clavata. Classification (NCBI taxonomy): domain Eukaryota; kingdom Metazoa; phylum Arthropoda; class Arachnida; order Araneae; family Nephilidae; genus Trichonephila; species Trichonephila clavata. The sequence goes on from BMAO01008594.1 coordinate 25,910, forward strand.
CTTTAAATAATAAATGCGTTTTGCATGAAGAAAAATTAAGAATTTTTGAGATATGCATAAACTATGTATTTATTGTCATTTTTTTAATGCATACAATGCAGTTATAAATAATTTTATTATTAAATTAATTGACATTTACTAATGCTATTTCATTTTTATTGCCCAATAAGTCAATATCTTCTAGACTTCTTCTGTGAATTACAAGATATTTAGAGGAAAATTAGAAATTCAGAAAAATTCTCATCACGATCAGAAACACTTTTTCAAACTCTACAGCGATCTTAATCTCTGCAAAATCGAAACTCATCTTTTTTAAAAATACTTTGCATGTTAATTAAATTTCTTTAATATAATACTAACAACAATGAAATTCCACAATTTTGAATGTTTTCTAAATTGTTCTTTCTCTATTTTAATGTTATTTTGATCCAGGTTTTAAAGTAATGCATCCCTTAAAGTTAACATTTTGTTTTCACTGAATGTAGCTTTTAGACCCCCCCCCTTAATTCATAATTTCTACTAATTTGTAAGGGCTTAAAAAAAGAGATTTTTTCTCATTATATTCCTCTTTTCTAAGAAATTAAATGCCAATTTTTTAAAAAAAATCTTTTAATGACCATATCTGAGCTAAAAATAGCTCTTTTTAAATTCTAGGAAATGTATCAAACACACTACCGAGAAATTTTATATGAACACGACGAAAACATAATTGAAGAAAAGTCAAGATGTTGTTTATTCACGTGAAAATATAGTCTTAGGATCACTGTAGAAATTTCTGTTTTCCAATGCAGCTTATTTTTAAACAAATTTTTTGTGTTCCGAGAATCGGTATTCAGAAGCTAAAAATAAGACCTTTTTTGTTACTTGAGTGCTTATACAGTTATATTTTCGGGGTATGCATGGACCTTTCTCGACATCTTTTTGAAACATGACCTTTGAAATTCCAGAACTCGTACTTTACTAGCCTTCACACCATCGGAAGATTTCGATATAAATTTAAACGCATGAAGTGGCGCGCTTATCCTGTGGATAGAACCAGGTACCTTTGGATCCGAAGCGAGTAACTTATCCACTACACCAAAATGATCACCGTGGTGCGGAGTAGTTACTGGCTTATATAGATGGTACCGCTACATACACCCCACCAGTGAGTCGGTGGAGGGCGAACGAACGATGTATTTGTTTAATCAAGCGTGTTTTTTTTTGCTGCTCATGAGTTGTGACGGCTTTTTGCTGATTGCGTCATATGTGAGACGACTTTGTTGATTGCGTCATATGTGAGACGACTTTGTTGATTGCGTCATATGTGAGACGACTTTGTTGATTGCGTCATATGTGAGACGACTTTGCTGCGCCGAGTGGGTCCGGCGACTTTGCTGCGTCGAGAGGGTTCGACGACTTTGCTGCGTCGAGAGGGTTCGACGACTTTGCTTGCTCTTCTTGCAGGTAGATGGCGCCACGACATTTCAGAAGCTTGCGTTTTTCTGAGATCACGTCCGGGTCACCAACGAAGTGGCGCGCTTATCCTGTAGGATAGAACCAGGTACCTTTGGATCCGAAGCCGAGTAACTTATCCACTACACCAAAATGATCACCGTGGTGCGGAGGTAGTTACTGGCTTATATAGATGGTACCACTACACATATCATATCATATATATTGTTTAATAAATAAGAATCCTCAACGTTAGTAGTAATTGATTGAATACATTTCTAAATTAACTGATATATATATAATTGTTTTAATTTTGTTCGGTGGATGTTTACTTGAATTTATTTTACTAAATTTGCTTAATTTTTAATTTTATATGTTGGTATTAGAGTTTCAGTAATCTAACCACATCTTGGTGGTTGGTGACTTTCAGGTCGAGCCATAAGCTCGAACCCTGATTCCAACGAAAATTCACTATATGGCGAAAATCTGGGAGGCTTGCTATGAATATAAATTTAGTTTTACTATAATGGTAACCTGTGCAAGTTAAAAATCTGAGATACAAGGGTCGTCACTTGACTATAATTCAATGTTATCAGAAATTTATTTATCAGATGATATGGCTTAAGGCCTTATCACACACGCATATTTGGAACAACGTTTCAGAAAATTTTTCTAGAAGCTATTAAGAGGAAGGGTTGCCGCGAACAAAACGATACGCTCTGACGTCAACCAAGCCCTATCTTCACATTGAAAAATTACTCGTCGATTTTTCTGCTTCGGAAAAGGAACATCTACTTGTAATATTATTTCTTTTATTCCGCTTGCGTTTTTGTTGGCGGTCGTAAACAGAAATAGATCGCCATTCTGTTTAAAATTTTATACGCCATTCAAATATTATACTCAATCAAAATATTATACGGTATTTCTGATGCATTTGACGAAGCCGAGGTTGCCATCTCTGCCACCATCTTGTTTATGACGTAGGGAGCCGAAGAACCCCATTGGCTGGAATTTCAAGCAATTTTTATTCTTAGCAATTATTTCAGCTCACTGGGGAAAAGTTGTTTTGATCCGTGCTATGGCAACTAGGTAGAAATTGCTCAGAATGGGAATTACAGGAAAATTGCCCCATATACGAAGACGTGTCATAAGGCCTTTAGTGTATGAATTCTTAAGTAAAATCTGATGAATAAAGTAAACTGAATGTTTCTTTATAAGACTGTTGCGATGCATCGGTCGCTTGTAGATTGGATGCACAGAATTAGGAGACATTTTAATGAAATAAACACCTTTGTTTTACGTATGAATTTACTATAAAATCTTAGCGTAAGCAAAGGGAGCGGACAACTTAATTACTATATAATCTAGATATTTATAACAATTATTAAATTACTTATCTTTGTTGAGAAGAAAATCCGACGTAATATTACTCGTCCTGACTTGACGAAACATTTTGTTCTGTGAGATGTAGAACCTCCTTACTTAAACTCCGTCAATTATTATGTATAACTCTACACTCTAACTACAGTATCAGCCTGACGGTTATTGACTACCTCTCTCTCTCTCTCTCTCTTCGCTTCACTTTAAACACAATTCACATTTGCATAAATCACGGCTCCTTCAAGGAAAATGATTTTATAAATATACAACAATTAAGAAGAATTTCCCTGCAGGATTAGTTAAAGAGCGCGGATAGAATCTGTTACAAGATGAAGCTGGGTATACAGCTTCACTTATAAAACTTGCACAAATGAGTGATAATTTGAGAGCAAAAATAATAACAGTCAATAGAATTGGTAAAAATTCTTGCGTATAAAATAATTATGCGGAAGAAAAGTTGTTCAGTACGATTACTTGAATCAAGAAAAATTTTAATATCGTTATGATTCATTTTAACCCATTAAAATTTTATGAAGTTGTGTTCAAATAATCAAATACACATACACAATTACAACAAATGCTAATATTATAATATTGTTACGTAGATCGGGGCTCGAAGATTTTATGCAATCAGTTTCAAAGAGCAAGACAGTTCTTCAGGAGCGATGGAAATTTATTGTCGAAAAACAATCCTTGAAATACAGGATACAGAACAATATTCACAGAATAAATCTCTAAAGGCCTTCACGCTTTCTACATCGTTCAGACACATCTATCAGTGCCTAAAATACAAGTATGTTAAAGATTATTCGCAAGCACTCGCTCGTCCTACTGAACAGCTGAAGTGATAACTAATCACTGGTAGACTCTTAACTGTCAAAACAAAACAAACTACTCTCTAGTCAAACTACTCTCGTGATATTAGTAGATTTCTCCAATAATTTCCAGGAGGTCCGTCGCAAAAGCTGTCGAGTATAGTTGAATAGTACGACATTAATATTTACTCACTCACTCACCCAATAATTTCCAGAATAATCTATATGGTCACCAACTCGCCAACATGGTCGACCAAAATTATGTCAACTTTGCTCCACCGCCAAGTTTCCATTGAATCGCCATTTTAATTTTAAGGAACGATGTTGCTTGTGAATAGTACAATTTTAACATAATATAAACAGAGAACCATATTAACGTATTACACATCCAGATAGAAATTATTTTCACTATTTTAAGCATTCAGTATAAAAAATTCGTACAACATGTAACACAATTTTCAGGAAAAATTATTAGAAAAAATTGAAATGTTGCTGAAATCAGTACAGAGTTGATTGTTGACAATTTACGTCACACTTTGAAAGCAGCACGAGGGCTATTGGCGATGTACCTCTTAATTTTAAACCACGATCAAATGACGAGGACATCCTCTGAGCTTATATCCCACTGCCCAAACTTCTCCACTTCGACAACGTTCCAAAAAATGGAATGTGAATAATATCAAATATATATATATATATATTAATTTAGATATTTCCTTAAAGTGGAATAAATCGAAAATTTTTGATGTTAAAGATTAAATCTCATCTAGACAATAAATCTATATGTAATAATTTTAACTATAATAGCTGCAAATATATTAATGGAAAATATTTAATTTAAAATCAGATGGGGCAAAATGATAATCTAAATATAGTTAACTTCCATGAACGTAATTAAAAGCTTTTCAGCCCAGATTGTAATCGCCCTTTTAGCAATGACTGAAGTTCATTAAGCTAAATTTTTCTTTTAAAAAAAGTCATTTTATTATTTCTTCATTGCAACTCAGCCGCGAACGAATCTTTTCTGGTTCGAACAGTTTCGTCTGAATACCCAATCAAAGAAAACATGGTTGAGAATGTTGAAATGTACCTAGTTTAATGAATAAGATCCTTTTTGGTGATAAATCAGGACAAGATAGTAAGCCTTTGAAAATGAGTGTAGTTGAATAGTTCATCAATTTAAGAATTAAATGCTGGGAAAAATAAACGTCTCGGATAATCTTAAGCAATTTTGATCTTATTTCATTTAAATGAAATGAAATGTATTCACACAAGGCTGAGCGAATATTAAATAGCAAATGTTTTTTCCCTTTTATTCAGAAAGAAATATTCTTATATAAGAAAAATAATACATAAATTTTATTTTAAAAGGAATAAGTATACATAAGATTGAATAATTGTTAACTGGAGAATTCTGTGTTATTAAAAATGTTATGAAAAATATTTCATAAAATTTTATTCTGGTAGAAATCTAATTAAGTAGTATTCTTAAGCGTAAGAAAATCATTGATCAAAAAACTTGAGATATTCTTTGAAGAATTTCTATTTGTTATTTTGGTTTTTTGATACTTTTATATCAGTTAAAATTTAAGAAAACATGGATATGATGATGGAGTCAGTTTCTTTTTATTTTAATAGTTAAATATCTATCTTACTTTACAAAATACTTCCTTCCAAATTCATATTATTTCTCTCTATATTTAAGCACAATTATCTCACGGTCTATACTAATTAAATATTCTGAAGGACAAACTTAAGATTCTGAAATTTTTGCAACATCCGCGATATTTTCAAAATAACTGAAAAAAATTAGAAACAATTGATATAAATACACTTATAAAAAAGTCACGAAAGCGAAAATACTTATTAAGAAAAGAAAAAAAATGCCATAATAATTTAGGAAACACTTTTGAAAAACACTAGTCACCAGAAAGTTTTACTGGGGAAAAATTTACCATTTAAAATTTTATCTCCTTGTAAATAATGAGCTATTAATTTAATCTTAACAATTCAATCAAGGTAATTTTTAATGATGAAGTTTATGCTCATGCATAAATTCAAAACAAAAGAAAATTGCGAATATTCAGTACGATATAATATATTTTTTGAAAGAGTTTAAAGGGCTAAAAAAAAAGAAACTACAAATAATATAAAGCTTTTGTTAAATAATAAATGTGAATACAAAGCATCCATTCAGAGAAATTCAGACATTTCTACATTTTCTACTCCATAAGGATTTTGCGTGGGATTTGCTGAGCTTTGAGAATTGTTAATGAACTGTCGTTGTGCCCTCTCCTCATCCCAATACTTCCCCTTTCGAATAGAATCGAGAGAGCCGAAATAATTGCCAATATATTTGATTCAATTTATTCTGAATAAAATAGTTCTTACTTTAAACTGTTTAGCGTGCTGTTTACAAAGATCTAGACGTATTTTAAACTTGGAAATAATTTCTCATCTGAATTAAAAATTTGGAGACTAATATTCTGTGAGACATTCTAAATGTTATCAACGATTCTGTTTGTGTATTTTCAAAGAAATAAGTTTATTTTCCTCGTTTTAAATTATCCATAACTGATTCTATAAACGTAAGGTATTGTGTAAAAAAGTTTGAGAGAGGACGTGTGCGGTAATATACGGATTTACTTCAAATGAATCATCAGATTCAAAGAGCTATATTTTCATAAATAAATGACACATAATGATAAATATTACATGGATAAAGGAAAATGTAAAAATTTTTATTTACGAGATTCAATATATAACGTCCTTTAGTATGTAATCGTATAATGTTATGTAATTCTTGCCCAACACTTTGTTGTGTCTTTGGTAATTAATTGTATAACAAAAGAAATTCATTGCTTCAGTTCACATAGATTTGTGGGGAATTGGTGGCAGTACATTTTATCTTTTAAAATCCTCAAGGGGAGAAATCTTATGGGGTCTTATCCGGTGACCTAGGTGACCAGCTGTGTAACATAAAGTCATCTTGATCCACTACAACCAATCTAATTGCGAGATAGCTTAGGAATAAGAAAACGACGACCCTATGTAGCCCAAATGGTACAAATTTTAAAAGCTACTTGGAACAAATTTAATTTAGTTCCGTCATCTTCCTGTGATTGCGATATTGCTGGCGAGGAAAATGTCGAACATGTGCTCCTTCTGTGTTCCAAGTTTGAAAGAGAACGGAATATCCTAAGACTAGCATTCAAGGGACTTAACGTAAATTGGCCTCCGAATCTTCCTCAACTGGTTTCCATCAGAAGTACTTATTCAGATTTCCAGAGTTCAGTGAGTTTGTTATGAGTGTTTGTAATTCTCTCTTCCTGACCTCAAGAAAATTTTTTTTTTATTCCTTTGTGTTTTGTGCTTATTACTTACTTCTGTGAGCCCTGAGTGATACTTTGTGGTGCACGGGGGTTTTATAATTGTTTTCAAGAAAAAAAAAATTTTAAAAATGGATTATTTCCCCATCTTTTTGAAAAAGGAAGTTGAAGAGATATTTTATCTGGGGAAAAGCCAGATTTGTAATATATTCAATTTACTGCCACACTAATGGGTTATTTATTTATTTGCAATAAAAAGGGATCCACATAAGTCTTTGATTCGGACACCACACAAAAACGTACATTTTTGGTGAGTCCCGTTCATGTTTAATCCAGGTATGAGGATTTATGAAGTTAATGTGTATATGTATGTGCATATTATGACAGCTCAAAAGCCCAGTCAAATAGAAAATAGACTGAAAAAAAGCCGGGTGCAAAAATCATCTGTTTCCATAACCTCAGGCATGTAGAGACAAAAATTCTATAGATGTTCGTTATCACTTGGCCTCAGTGCTTGCAAGCATTGCAATTTGAATAGTTTGTAACACAATTGTTTCCTTCGCACACTCTAAACAGTATGTTGAGGAATGCCCAGTTCTCGACTGGCATAAATAGTCAATTTCGTTGGGGTTCGCAGATAAAAGTGTGTGTTTCTCACTCTTTCAACATTTTGCGGAAATATGTCTGGGCTCCTTCTATTTTCCATTTACTAAGGTATCAAATATTCTTAACCTGAGTCGTAGTTAAGCGTTTAACTCGGTATTTTTTTCGAAATTCACCCTGAGCATCGTTACAGATCACTGGCGTAGCTAGTTTTGAGTGGGCCGTGTATCAAAATTCCTTTGGGGCTCTTTTTAGGAATGAGAACCTTGTTAGTGGGACTGTAGATACACATATTGTGGCCCCTGTAGCTTTAGGGCTTCGTATCATTGATTCAGTGTTAGTTACGCCCCTGTTACAGATCCACATCTTACAAATGACAGCACACAAAAAGCTTTCTCCTGCGCGAACATCATTATTCTGCCATTACCATGAAAAGCATCTGTAACAGCTTTCATGAAATAGCTTTACGAAGAACACACACGAGCGCCATCTATTGTTCATAATATAAACTTCCATATTTTTCTTTTTACTCATTCCATAACGTTTAGATTTAAAAACATAGTATTTTAAAATCAGGTGATTTATTTTGAATTAAATTTTTTAAACTTTTCAATATCTGATAAGTAACAAAATTGATGATTCTTGAAGGAATTTTTTATTCACAATTTCAGTAAAGGAGAATGAATAAATCTAAAATCACAATGATTTCAGGGTTTTTTTTTTTTTATATGTAACATCTTTACTCTCGGTTGCTGGATATTTGTTGGAGTGATTTCGTGAAAAAGGACGGAAATGCGTAACAGGAAGTCGGGGAAGCGCGCGCTGTTTGATTTGACCAATAAGCGCGCTTGGCGGTTTCTCTTCGCTACCCTCGCTTCGGGGTCCAACTCTAGTAGCCATCAAGCAGGCAGCTTTTTTATATTATTAAATGTAGCATTTCAAAATATTCGAATTCAAAAACTCGATTTCGTTTTCATGACTTTAAATCCACTTCGCTCATACCAGCAAGTCTTATTAGACTTCATTCAGGTTAAGCTTGCGATTCTTACGCTCAATTGCCAAAGTGTCAGG
>BMAO01008595.1:0-84109 GCA_019973975.1 Trichonephila clavata
AAAGGATTTTAAAAATAATGAACATGACTTTAAAACTTACTTTTAATTACATAAATCATCATTCATTAATAAATTTCAGTTTCCTTTTTGATGATCAGAATTAGGGAAAAAACAATGTTCGGTAATAGTGATCAAAGATTTCACATTTGCAACAAATATGCAAAATTAAATTATGTTTCCTTCTTTTCTTTTTCCATGACTTGAAATATTTTCAATACAATATAAAAAGAATATTTAAATTGTTACAAATAACTTTTTTGAATCAAAAAATTTAACAATTAAAATTTTCAGAGTCTTTTGAAATTGCATAGGTAGTAGCTCACACTCTACTTCGAAACAAAGCAAACTTTTGCGGTTATATGCAAAATTGTATGTTATTGCAAAATTGTATGTTATTATGCAGATATTAAAAAACAGTAAGCAGCCCTTTGCTTTTTTCGGGAAAATTTCATTAAAATCTATTTCTTTAACACCTTGCCTGAGAATACTCATGCATCTTGAAAATGTCTATTATAATAATAATGAAATAGCGTATAAATGTATTTTAATAAATTATAATATAATATTCATAATAATTACAATTTATTAACCATAATAAAATTTAAAATTTAGCGATAAAAAACTTAGAAATTTTAGACAATTTCTTACAAAATAATTACTAATTTATGGGGTTAGTAATACGTATCAATTACTTTGAAAAATAAATAAGTCCTTAACCAATTGATTGCTACGAAAGATAAGCCTTTTTTACAGCCCGTGCCAAGGAGCTTATAGAAATGTTGAAGTTATTGTCTCAAAGATTTACTCATTAATTTCAAAAAAATGGATCTTTGAAACAACTTGTTTCTGTAGAAAGGCCGTAAAAGCGTTTTGCAGATTTTCTGCAATTTTGTGGATTATTAGGTATTTCTTTTCAGAGTTTCTCACGCCATTTTCTTCCGCTAAGAAGACATTTTTACCACAGCTTTAAAACCAATAAAGTACACCATTTTACAGAAAAGGGGGGGGGTGCAGACTTCACAGATAAACACATTACAAGTGCAGCATTTTCTCGGATGAGAGCTACAGGCTTAACTGAAACTAATTGTATCTTTAATATAAAATTTATGGAAAGATATTGTTACATTTAAGTGTTAAGTGATCTCATGAAGATCTTATATAGAGATATTAAAGTGTTACCTGAATATGAAAGAAATTGATTTTAAAAATTCAAAGAGTTTATTTATAAATAAATCTATAAATATAAATCTTCTTTCATGAAAGCATTTCAAACTTGGAATTTAATATTTGGGAAAAGACCTGATAAATTGGTTTTGAATCATTGAGTATTACGAATTCCTACTTTACTTTTTAAAATAAAAACTATTTTAACTCGTCTTAAACGCTGAAATAAAGCTTATAATGATTTATAAATTTCAATATATTGATTAATGTATTACTTAAATTTATATAAAAAACGAAACCAAGCATTTGTGGAAATATCAATCAAATTTGCACAGTAATTATGTCATTTTTTTGTTATTTGAATCATAAAGTATTTTTTAAAAAAAATTTTTTAAAGAAAAATATTTAGCTTTTTTCGTGATATTGCTTGGGGGTAAAAATTTAGGAAGGTTTAAATTTGATCTTTAGAATTATTTTGCTGTTCATAAGTGAAATATATAATTTAAAATGAAATTTGCTAATTGTCTCGCTACATTTAGTTTTAAAAATATATTTATAAAAGATGCATTTATATTCATAAATGTGTGCCAAAATTTTATTGTTAAATTTTTTCTTCAAAGCTCAAAAATGATTATTCCGTAGTATTTATTTAAATTTAGTAACGCATGACTAAATCGTGCATTCAAAATGCGTGATCAACCAAATCTGCATTCCATTAAAAATAGAACACGTCCTTTTCTTAGTTTTTGTGATAAAATGGTTGACAAAGGTGTCAACGCGAGAAGCAAAAAAATTATCTTTTCAAAGAATAAGTACCTCAGAAACGTAAAACCAAGTTTAAAAAAATTCAAAGTTAAAAAAAAAGTAACTACGGTATCGGCTTCTGGAAGACGCTGACTTCAGATTATACGCACACGATAAATAGAAATTTAAATGTCACTAATGTAAAAGCAACAAAACAGATTGTAAAAGCACATTTAGACTTGGAAAATAACTTATGTTTAGAAATTTTATCAGGATAATATTTAAAAACTATAGAATTTACCAATATTGTATACAAACATCTTTTGCATAGAACAAAAGTATTTTCTGTACTACTGTGCACAAATTAATTAAAAAAGGCTTATAGTCACTTAAATACAGTTTGAAGTTAATTTATGCAAGTAAGTTTTATTTACCTGATTCTGGTCTAACAAAATACTAGAATTGATGTTTTAATAGTATTTGATGGATTTTTTAAAGAATTATTCAAATGTTAATGAGCATTTTTGCAAGTGATAAAATTTTTTAAATTATTGAATTTAAGTTTATTCTGCACTGAACAATTCATTTTTATGTCCAGCAAGTTGTATAATTATATGTCTTCGTTTTTTTTCTTCTCAAGATGGAAGAGAGCTGTCTCAAAATCTATCAATCTCATTCTTGATTAAGAATTAAATATTTAAATAAAACATAACCATGGCAATATGAAAACAGAAAAAATAATTTTTTTTTACCAGCACAAAATTTTCACACAAATTATTAGTTCAATTTCAATTTTCACAGTACTACGACTTAATTTTAATATTCTTGAAAATTAGAATAAATTTTAGAAAAATCAGTCGAAAAAGAGTAAAATCAGTCAAAAAAACGAAACAAATGAGTTCATTTTTATTAATTATTGTAAGGAATGTTATTAAAAGTGTAGCTCTCCGAAATACTCTTTTCTTATGCTTGTTTTGAAAAAATAATATTTTAAAGATTTAACATTCAATTGAAACAAGTAAAGATAAAATTAAAGGCTTGTGTGTGGGGGGGGAATTATGTAAAGAGAGTGAATTTTAAAAGCGTTTTGCCAATTAATTGTGATAATATTTAAAATTAAAGATATATTAATCATCAAGTTATTATATAAAAAAACAAGTTCAAATGTCTCGTTCAGCAATTCGAAAAATACCTATAAACACATATTATTTCAGTAAGTCTTTGTTTAAAATTAATATAGCACAAATATTTCAAATATTGCATTCCGATTGATTCTAAGTTCAAGTTTAAAATAACATATTGATATCTAAAACACAGAGAACTAAAAACATATATTTAACACTTAAAACAAAGACAATCTAAAGAATAAGTTCTAACATTGATTTCTAAACATCACTTTGACATATGTCATAGATAAAATACTTCATCAACTTTTAACGGAACTGACACATTACGTGTCATCACGATTCTGTTATATTTATAAGTTAATGTTTCCTTCATTCAAGTTTCCCGCTGGGAAAAAATGAAGGTCATGTTACTTTAAATCATACCTACCGTTCTTGAATATGTATGTAGCGTATGTAATTGGGTATACGCTGTCTACAAAAAGACATGAACTGCCGTTATGTTAATATCTGGAAAAAGAAAATGAGATTGGTAAGACAAACATCTCATAAAAATGAATTTCAGGTTTGCACGCTTTTACGTGCTTCGTTTTGTGGTTGCGATTGAATGTCATTAACTCGCGTGTGTGTACAAATACTTGTAACCGTTTATATAAATTTGAAATCTCTCGAAGTTTGTTTCTACATTTAGCTTTGTTCTGATTAACTTTTTGCTTGGTTATACGATGGGGAAGCTTTATTGCTCGGGAGTAGTAATGGATTGAAGGAATGGAAAAGAGATAGTGAGACTTTGAACGTCAGTTACAGAATGATGAAATATATAGAGAGCAGTGATACTCAACCTGCGGTCCACTGGACCTTTTTAAGTGACCCAGTGATGGCCCATGCTCTGAGAATTCATTTATTTAAGAACAAAGTATTAAAAATTTGCCGAGAAAATCTTTCAGTCAAGAAATCAAATGTATCAATTTTGCGAATTGTAATTTTTTTCTACTTGTCCAGTAACGGTCCAGTAACGGTGACAACAGTGGAGTAGCAACCATTTTATGAGCAGAACTCATTTTTAACTATCCATCATGTCTAGCAAGCGAAAAATATTCGAAGAAAATAGGTTGTTTCAAGACGATTGGGAAGTTGACTATTTTGTAGTGGAAAACAAACATAGATCTGTAATTGTTTGAGTGTTTTAGATTCTTGAAATTTAAAATATCGCGCATTTAGTTATGTAAAAAAAAGTTTACTGATGTTTAAATAGAAAAATAGGCTTATTTAATTTTTGAAGTGTGGAACTGTATTTGGTTTTATAAGTCTCAGATGAAGCACCTGAGTTCTGTAGCATACTAGATTCTAATTTTCTTAAGTTTATATCTTTCTTAGTAAAACGATAATTTTTATAGGATCAAAAAATTAGACATAAAAAATGCTTCCGTCATTTCTGAAAGTGCAATTGAATTTGTTTGTAATTTTTAGAAATAAATTTGTTTGATTTCAAGCATAGAAAATGTAATTGATGCGTTTTGTTATAAAATATTAGTTTTTTGAATTTTTTTACTCTAATTGTATTTTTAATTTATTGATATTCTTTATGTAAGTAGTTGATTATAAACTTCTAAATTTAAATATATGTAGTTCCTATACTTAATTTTTTGTATTTATTTTAAATTACCATAAAATCCGACATATAATTGCTATATTAACATAAAAGTAAGATGGAAATTTACGTGTTCACATTATACGCCGGGTATGAAAATGATAGGATCAAAAATAAGAAAAAAAGATGAGCATAAAAAAAATCAGACTTCTACGTATATAGGAATACTGTTTATTTTTAAGAAGTGACACACCTAATGGATGTTATGCGTTGTAGTTGTCTAATTTTTCGAAATCCTGGAATAATTCCTTAAATAAATGACTTCAAAACATAATAAAATTGCACACGTACCAAGTTTCATTGAAAAAAAGTGGTGCGTGTTATATAGCGAATATACCTAAAAATTAAAAAATGCAATTTGAAAGTATCGCTGTACGTTATACACCAGTGCGCTTGATGTACCGGATTCTACGGTACAAATTTTGTTTCAATATTTATCTTTCTTTATATCGCTGTACCTTCAAGATATCAAATCATATTGCATTAAATCCAAAAGAATTGAATGACAAATTAATTATTTGAACAATTCCATTATACACCATTGTTTTGATGCTAGTTAAACCGAAATGAAACGTCTTCCTACATTTAAATATATTTTGACCGTCCATCATGTACACAACAATTTAATCAACTAGATAACAATTGCATTATAGCAAATAATGTCCTTATTAACAGCACCGTTCTTCAAATGATCCTTCTATTATAAAACATTTCAAGAGATTAAAAAAATTAACCGATGATCCGGAAACAGCAGAGCTGGCAGAAAAAAAAAGATGTTTACATCTTAATAGTGAGTTACATTCTCTGTTGCTGAAACATAACTAATTATGCATTTGGTGATTAAGAAATATCTCAAATTACTGAGTAGATTTAATGATGTTTATTTAGACTTCATTCATATGTCAGCATTGTTATCTCTCCTGCAATAAAATCTGTTCATTTTCAGATCATTTCTATGAGTGGGAAAATGTGTATGGATCAATTTTGATGGTGATTAGGTCAAGATCTTGTAATGGATCTCGTTAATGTCCTAATTTTGAATTATAGTAGAGATTATTTGAGCGAAAAAAAAGGATGTTAAAAATTACCGTAGCAATTATTCATTCACACAAAAGCACTATTAAGTTTTTACATCGTAAACTATTCTCCAATTAAAATATCGTTATTGTAATTAACGGTAATGCATATACTGTAGAATTTGTTAATAAATTATTTTCAGTCTATTAAAATTATGTCTCAGATGATAATTATTATTTGAAGGAAGTACAAGTTTTGTATTGTGAACATATTAAGCTAATTAGGCTTTATTTTGGAAGGTTTTATAACAGGAGAGCCGTATAATGCTGAGATGATTATTGGAAAGAATTTATGACTTATCTTTTCAATAATTTTATAAATAAATTATCCTGATTGATATGATTAGTGGTTGTACAGAATTTTTCAAGGTATAATTTAGCATTGAAAATTTTAGTTCACAAATTTACTTTAAGATGTTTAAAAAATTCTAAAAAATAAATAGTCATCCTCAAAAAAATAAACATGTGGCGTTGACCATTGAAATAAATTTTTAACTTATTCATTTAAAACATAATACAAATGCTCTAATTGCTTAAAGGTATTTATTTAAATGCTTATAATTCAATATTCAAATAAGTTTTTGTTGTATATTTCTAGACTCTTAATTTTAAAAAAAAACGTAATATAAATTATATTCCATAGCATTTATTTGTTCTTGAAAATACCAAATTTTATCAGGAAAAGCACAATGTAACGTTAAATTAAAATGTAAATTTATTAAATACCGAGAGAGAAAATTTGAATGTTCTGAACTCAAAAAAAAAAGAAAAAAAAACTGCTTATTTTGCGTTAACGTGGTCAAATCTATGTTTGGTTTCATGATCAATTTAAGAAACTACGTAATGCAATTTTTTTTCCTCGTGGCTTTGCTCAGAATTGATTTTATACCTTTAAATTTATTCTCACATTAATGATTATCTTTATTGAAAAGAGTATAAAATGGTTTGCCTTTTTTTAAAGGTAACCTAAAAACTTCTACAAAAGTATAACCATCTATCATATTTCTGAATTTCAAATGAAACGCATTGAAATTTCAGAAAGTCTTTAAGAATAAAATAAATAAAAGGGGAATTGAGAATCCTTTAAAATTGCGTCGTAAAACACGTAAATTCTTTGTTAAGTGCTAAATATGATTTTTCATTAAACTAAAAAAAACACTCCTCGCTTTGTTTTAAATCAGTATCGCATTTATTTCTTTATTTTAATCAATATTTGCAACAAATTATAGGCGAATTCAGAAATTATCTTTTCTCTGTTACAAACATTTATTCTAAATAGGTTTTGTAAAATGTCATCGTACCTATCTTTTGAATCTAAAGATTGTAAACTTTTCTTTTAATTATACCTATTTAATAATAAAAAAATAATTATATTTTTTAAATAGAAAACAAGATAATTTTTCCTTCTACAATGAATTATTTTTTCTTTCCAGCAAATTTATACATTTAGATTTAAAATGAACCTTGAGTCACCAAACCGAAATTTTTTACCCATGTATGTCAGTTAACAAGTTTTATACACGTCCATCCATTGATCTCCATATGCTCTACAATCTACACCTTTAAAAAGAATATGAAGGATATAGAACACTTTTATTTCTTAACATTGAACAATGATTTGAATGGATGCAATTCGCTTGAATCTCTTTTGAATCTCACTTCCAGATTTAGTCCATCAGATCACCTTTTCTTTTCAGCCCAACAATGATACTACTGTAGAAAGTTCACGTCGTGATTCCTCTGAAACATTCAATGGCTCAATCACTATTAATATAAGACTTAGAATGGATTTAAGAATAGAGAAAGGAGGAGCACTGAAATATAAGTGGGTTAATATATATTTCATTTTGCCATCCGCAATAAAGGAAACTGCATTGAACTTCCAGCACTGCAGAAACTGGAAGCACTGATTTGACCAAGTAAAGATCGAGTCGCAATGGCCTAGAGCTTGACCTTGACCTTACAAGAAACATAGTTATCAAGATAATAGAATAAAAGCTTTTAATATTCTTCAGGAAATAAGAAATGCAGGTTATATCTTTTCTTTAGACAACGAGTTTTCGTTTGAAGTGCTTATTAATTTACTATGAGTTTATTTTTTGAAAGAAAAAAAAATAAGCAGCTTTTGATTTTATTAATAATTTCATAAGATTTTATTTGAATGTAAACATGTGCTTAATTATATAATCAATATCTTTCAAAAATGGCTCATCAATAAGCATTTAATTAAAAAAGAATACTGAAAGAAATGTTTTGTATTGTGTCGCTGTGTTGTGTCAACGAATAATGCTAAAATAAAAGAAATTCTAAAATATTAGATTAATGAGTTTATTCTAAATAAAATAAATTTTATAAATCAGCAATTTTGAAAATTTCTTACAAAATTCCCATGGAATTTTCCTAAATGAAAACTCCAAAGCATTTTAAGAAATACATTATACAAATTCCTCGTGGTGAGCAACGGAAGTCTGCTTCTCATGGAGTGAGGTAATAGAGATCAACCACTATTGTGTTGCTCAAATGTATTATAAACTAATATGTATATTGAGAAGCTGCTAATGGAAACAATGTTGGGTGGCAAGTTTCAATTTTTAACTCTAAGCCTAACAAATATTGTACCACTTCGGGTGAGTTATTTATTGGATTTTTTTTTAATTTGCACGTTATTTTGAATACCCCATATTGCTTGCTTTTTAAATTACTTTTTTAAATTAAAATTTGTTATTCATAATATGCATTCGAATATCCATCTTTGTGCTTTTTATATATTGCACAATGATGGAGTGCATAAAAACAGATTAGAGTATTCATATAAATATTTGTGTTTCTTGAAAAAATGATTTCAAATTTACCGAGGTATTCCATTGTATTTCAAATATGGAATGGATATTATTGTAATTCGCACACAATGGTTTTCAATTGATAAAATAAACTAATGAAATTTCTTAAAATAAATCATTATATTCTCCATTCGATCAAGTTGAAATAAAAGTTTCTTTAGAACAAATAGCTTCGAGAAGAAATAGAAAAGGTGTTGTTTGAAAACAGATCATAGACTATGTTTTAGGTCAAACGGATCTCTTTGCAAGGTGGCGCAACGATTTACAGTAGAAACCTGCTTTGGGGAAGCGAAAGTATTGTTATGGGAGATTCACAGATATACCTACCACTTCCGAAATTAGATCAAATCCGCAATTGTGGGTAGTTCCCAACAAATCTGGAACGGAGTCCACTGTTTCCATGTTATTTTTAGGATTTGGTAGTTAAGTTGTGTGATGAAACATCGGAAACTTTTAAAGGAACTTTCTTTTACAGTGTTTCATACATTTTAGTGCAATCTTTTTTTCTTGCACACAAAGAAAGTATACTTCAAAGATTCCTGCTTCTTTTTCGTAACAGGATATGACTAATTTCTTCTTTCAGCGTTTTAAAAATAAACACGTGTTATAAAATATTGTCTAATTAGAGATAATTTCAAATAAATAAAAATTATACAGATGGCTTATTTGAATAATACGCGTCATTGGTACATATTATTAATAACTTTAAGGAAACGCTGATATTCCTTTAAAATTTCATTTTAAAATTAATGTAGAAACAATTACAAGTACAAAGAGAAAGACATAGCTGTACGTTTTGAGGATAAAGTACAAAATGATTTACTTTTAAAATTTATTCGATGCAATAAAAAATGTTGCTTTTCAAGAGAGACATTATTTCCTGTTTACAATGCAGTAGATTTTTCTAAAAGGTTCTAAAATTTATTTTTGATTAAACCTTAATTTACCCTTTAAATTTCGCTACGATTTTTTTCAGGGAGCCTCTGACGGTTATTTCTGTAGAGATTGTTAACCTCAATGTGTTTTGTTTGGATTAATGTTTTCCTAATACCTTCCCTAGATATGTGTCAGACCGGATTTCCTACAGGCCCAGGCTAAGGATGTGGTCGGTGGAGGGCTGTAGTCAGTAAGAAATAACTAACCAAATGCTTACAAAACTTTTCAATTTCGGCTGTATATTATTTTTATTTTTAAATACGTGTATATATGCAAATAATACGGACACGCAAAATTATTCCTTTGCCTTAAGGAACAGAGATGTGTACTCGTAAATCCAGCCGTAGATAATTAATGAAACGATTTTAAAATAATATAAAAATTGGGAAGACTGATTGTAATTCTTGTTATCTATTTCAAACCTTTTAGCCTAATTAGAGAGATTTAATTATCATACCTTACTATTGTACTAAAACTAATGATTTTTAAATTTTAATTGCGAGGTAAATATTACATGGTTTATTGATTGTGTTAAATTTCGTTTAAAACCAAATGAAATTTAGTATAATATTGTGAAATATGAATAATCGTTAATTGAAAGCAGATGTAAAAAACATTCTATAAAAGTTATTTGATTTCTTTTCATAAATATAAACACTTAATTGCGCTGGTTTAAGTGTTATATTATTATTTTTTTTTTCTGTTCTCAAAAGATTTGTGTTACAAGTTGTTCAATTATTTTAAAAGTAAATTTATTACAACATTTTGTTTCAATAATGGAAAAACCTCTTTCTGAAAAAAAAAAGGCTAAATCTACTAAAATTTCAGTTTGAGTATACGTTTAAGTTCGTTTTACTATCCTATATAAACTTTGAAATTATTTTCCTCCATAATAGGAAAATATAAGCTATAACATTAATGTTTTTATGAAGATAATTCTGAAAATACAGTGAGGGAAGTTTTGACTTCATACACTATTGAATTTATCTAAGAAGACTTGATAAAAATTTAAAAAGGAAATTTTCTTTATTGAAAAACTGCAAAATATTTTAAGATACATCTTCTTATGTATGACATTCGTTAATAACGCGCATTTTGTGTAAACGCAAAGCAATGATAATATTGATAACAGTCATAAAATCCAGTTAGCGATAAAACTGAAATATGATGTCTTGAAAGTATTCATTGTTATATTCTGAAGTTTCATCCACCGAATAAATGACAAACCCTTAGAGCAACGGTTCTTAAACTGTGGTTAGTTGACCTCTGGGGGTCCCCAGCTTTTTTCTAGGGGTTCGCAAAGGTCTCTGATTTAATATGTTAAGTTTCCTTCTTTTACAGGCTCTAAAAGGCCTCGTGGAAAAATTGAAAGATGCCCCATCCTAGACAAGACCACTTCCTTGTCCCAATGCAAAAACTCTACAAGAGCGTGTATTTTGATTTAGAATATTAATTATTTTTTTCATTGTTTGCAACTACAAACATCAGATATTTATTATTTTCTAAAAGGGAAACAAAAGAAAAAGAAGTATTTAAAAAAATCTGTATAAGTAGCAGAGGCAGTCTTAAAATTATTAAAGAGCCTTTAAATGACTCAACCATGGGTTGCGAATCAGGGAGGGGTGTTTAAAATCTTGGGGGTCCACGATGATGCATAAAGGGGGGGGGTGATAGAAAGTTTAAGAGCCACTACTTTCGAGGTACAACATTTTTCATAAGCTAAGGATTTTCAGAATTATCGCATATGCTGAAATGCGCTTAAGATGTTTGAAATAATGTATACACAGATTATCAATTTCAAACAAGCTGTACAAATTAATTGACTGTATTTGCATCAGAAACTGAAACTAAAATCCTTACATTTATTCTATTAAATTTATCAAAAGGATAGGTGGAAAGTTTTCCCCCCATATATTTCTTATAGTCCATTTTATGTTTAAAAGGTTTCCTCCTGTTAAAATGATAAATGTTTTTAGAGTTAATTGCGCCGTTAACACGCTTTGAGAAATAGGCACACTGACTCCTCCTTCACTGATCGCTTTACAGAAAAATAATAATAAGATTTATACCGCAAGTAATGTATAGTTTCTATGCCTTATTAAAAAGATCAAGTTATAATTTCGTGCGGTAGGTTTCTTTATAAGTATTAGGTGCTTGCAGTAATTGAAAAGGATGATGGAAGATAGCCAATATTTTGTTAAGAAGTAAACATTGTGTGTGTTCTCAATTATTGAATAGATAAACTTGCTCAAGAATCAAACCTTTGATGAATGGATGGATATCACATATAAAATTATAACCTAAAATCTATTACCTTAATTTATATCCTTGAGCCATGAATTGTATTATACTCTTTCTTTCCTTCTTTGAAAGAAAATTGATAATAAGTTTTCAAAGAGGAATAAATTGCAGATTTGACCAAAGGTCAAAGAATGTGAACGCTTGTGACCTAAAGTTATTTTCCGCCATTTTATAAGATTAGTTAAGGTCAAATTTATTAACCCTTTACAGGACATCGTAAAACAGTTTTGTAAGCAAAATTACGTTCTACAAGAAGCGTAAAATTACGCAGTCATTGATTATAATTAATTCCATCAGCGATTTTTGTTTTTTCTGCTCATATATTTTGTTGAAAAAAACATCTCTAACTATAATTTTTTCTTGATTTTTTTAAAGTGGCCGTAATCTTGCACGCTTTTTTTATGAGAAAAAATAATTAAGAGAAAGAAGTTTTAAAATTTTAAAAAAAACGTTATCTATATATTTTTTATGATTATAAAAGATTTGACTGAATAACTTCATTCAACTGAGTATTAACTTAATAAAAAAGAATACTTGAGAAATATTCAAATGTAATAAAATTCTTCCTTTGAAAAAATAAAATTAAAGTACATTTTACTTTTCAGTAAATTTTCTACAAAACGCACTATGTTGCTAATTAAAAGGGAGATAGTTTACGTTCAACGTGTGTGTTCCTTAAATTTCTTTATATATATATATAAATTTAACTTATCTTTTTTTTCTTTTGAAAAATGATTTTTTGCTTATTGCAAGATCTGTTGTCGATATATCCATATTTATTTATTATAGAGCAGTATATATTGATGAACATAGTGTGCAATAATATTTTTCAATTGGCATTTTTTATTATTTTAACGCTTTGGGAACATTTATAGTACTTTTCTTATCTAAATTTCTTTAGAATTTTCATTATTTTGTTCCATTTCTTAAACACCTTTTTTTAATAATAGTTCTAATTGAAAAAAATGGAGAAAAATGTGATTCCTCTTGTACGTGTTGAATATTTTCTTTTTCCTAATGAAACATGTACGCAAAAAAAAAAAAAAAAAAAAAAAAAAAACTATTTCGATGGAATTTTTTTATTATTATTTTAAATCACTATAAATTAAACTGAATGATAAAACTATAAATACGTATATCTGTACATCTTATTATATTAAAAACACATGAAAAATATGGTTGAATCGTATTCTTCAAATTTTAATAACAGCTTGCACACACTTTATATTTTATAACGAATATTCTGCAAAATTATTGTTTCTTGATAAAAATACCAGATATATATAATAATAAATAAATATTTCCTTATACACCTGAATGAAAGATTTCTCCAAGAACTTATTTAATCCTTTTACCAAAAAAAAAAAAAAAAAAAAAAAATTGGATACTTTCTTAGAAAACACAAAATTTCATATAGAAAAATGATTTTGTATGATAGATTAAGCATTTCGATTTTATCTAGACGTGAAATTCTTTTCTCAATAAGCTTTACGAAACCTTAATAAACCGAAATGTCAATTTCTTCAAAGGAACGGATCTTTTCTATTTCTAATAAAAGATTTATAAGATTTACTCAGAATCCCCTTAACAACTCGGCGTAACCATCAAAACTCTGGAAACAATATCTGACTAAAAATACACACTCGTTCATCACCCATTGTTAATTGATATTCATCTCACACAGCGTCTATTTTTCATTGTGACCCACAACATACATCCATTCCTACAAGACTAGAAACAAAGAATTCGTTCTTTATCACGCCCGAATTCCTTTTTTCGCTTCCAATAGAAAATACAGAGAGAGTTGGGCTTTTTTCCCCAACCTACTGGCCAGAAGGGAAGCCAACAGGTCCGATGACCTATCTTCTTCCAGCCTAGACCTACATTTTGGCGATTAAAAGAATCACTCACACATCCGCAATGTGTCGGCGCAATACTTGGCACTTTATATTATTATTACAACCACCGTTATTGTTACATCTACAAGTGAGATATTGGAATTTCCGCAGCTTTGCCCACACGACGGTTTTTACGGAGTCGTAATCCTCTTGTTGTTGGATATCACGCAGAGGTGGGGAAGAGGTCAAGAAACGGTGGGTGTTTTTGTTGCAGTCGTGATCCGGTGATTTCGTTTTTGCTCTGGGATGATTTTCATGCTTTTCCGCACCATTGTCCTATCCTTTAGAATCCCTACAATAGACCGGAGAGGCATTAATTTAATTGTAAAGTGCTTTAAGAAATCTTGAGAGGGAACAAGTAGCTCTCTCACGTAAGAAAATTGATTTCTTATTGTTGGTATTGGTCAATTAGGGTGGGGACAGTTTCGAATTTGATTGTGTTTGTGGATCATATAATTTTTCATGTTATAACGGGAGAGCTGATTCCTTGATATAAAAACTAGATTGGCCTGCGTAAAAAAATAGGTACATTTCCGTTTCGCCGTCACAAATCTCTCTCTCTCGCCAAGCAGGCTTTATTGGTGACAACACTCAATTTTCTACACACACAAAAAAATGTTAATAAATATTTGTTCGAATTGGTTTTGTATCCATTTTTGATGTAAATATGAAAAGACGTTACTGATAAGAAAAGACCATGACTTGTCTTGAAAATGTGGTGATGAAATTTTACCAGCGGGAATATTCCTTTTGGCGTCGTTTGTATCATTTTTGGCGACTTAATCGCCATGACGAAACGCAAAAGTACCAAAAATTATTACACTGAATTCTTTAAATTTTGATTTTTTTAAAAAAACTTCCTCCTCAACCTACCATCTGGTAAACTCATGACTTATCTAGCAAACTTATTTCTGTTGAAGTCCTTTTGCCTTTGAGGACCATCGTATGATGAGAGGTGGAGATGAACGTTGAATCTGTAGAAGTGCAAAGCTGTTCTGTGGATGTGGTGTGGAAATTTAAAGAGTGGGGTACTATTTCAGTTGTCGTCTTCGTCATTTAACCTTGTTTCAAAATTTCGAGGTCTGTCTCTAATAGTCTTCGTATTGATTCAAAATTCGTCGTTAACCACTTAAGCGGTCCATTTTTTTTTGTCCGAAATGCTCCAAAAAGAGGAACACTTTTTTATTGAATAAAACTAAGCATAATACTTAACAGAATGCAAAAATGGAAGAATTTTGTTTTAATTTTCAATTTTATTTTATTTTATAATTGTGGAACACCAAAATCCGTAAATGTTTACTTTTTACAAGTACACTCTATATGCTATGAAGAAAGTTTTATATATACATCTCAAAAGAATTTCTCTCATACGCACAAAAAATTTAATGTTCGCACCTCTTTTTCAAGCGGTTGAGGATTTTGTGTGGGTGCATACATGCACTCACGATTTGAAGCACGGTGTAATATTAAGTCTTGCATTGCAAAGAGAACAGAGATAATATTGGGGTTTTTGGATTATCTTTCCATTTTCATTTCTTCTCAAGCAACAAATTGTACATTACCTTGCCATTCCCTATTCTTTATCGAATATTTTCAAGAATCTAAATTCCTGCTTTGGAAGAAAAATTTCCACTTTCACCACAAAAGAAATTCCCGGATGAGAAGATTTCATAACCATGGACAAACTGCATCTCTTAAAAACACATACACTAGCACTAATAATCTCACTGTAATAATTAAAAATACGTGCAAATCAAATATAGAAAGAAGAAAATATCAAGGTCCGTACGACGTGCGGGCAAATCGGTTGTGGCCAGCAGTGTACCGTACGGTGTACGGGCAAACCAGTAAAGGGGTTAATGAAAAATTAAGGAATCAAAGTTAAACGTCCATTTAGAAAACAGTCTTAATAAAATTTCAATTTTTTAAATATTTTTTATGGATTGTATTGCTGTAATACTAAAGGTACTTTAGAGCTTTTTAGTAATTCGATTGTGTGTGTTTCATATACACCATGAAGCAGAATAATTCTTTCACTAACTTTTAATTTTCATTATCATATCTACCATCTGACAATCAACTTACAATCCTAAAACTGCATCTTGTATACAGTTGTACTGTATAAATATACTGTAAAAGTATGTCTTTAATTTGTAATAATTGATTTGATAAATAATGTATAATGATGAACACAATTTTACAATGTTTTAAAGAGACTGTGGAAAAAATACACATTAAGTTAGCGTATTTGTAAAGACGCTATCATATAAGAAGTCTAGCATGATAAAAATAAAAAAACATATTTTCAGAAGAAATGAAATGAATTGAAAAATTGTGTTAAGGCTTTCATGAACAGGGTTGAAAAATAGGTGCTTTTTTACATGGTAAATTATTGATGGATGTAAAAGTATTAATTCCAAGATTTTTTAAATGGCTTAATTGATTTTCGATCGTTGTATCATTTTATATGTATCACTGTTTTTCATTCGTTTTGATAATAAATATATTTAAAAATACGAAAGTCAAGTTATTTATCATCATCATTTTATGCCATAAAAAATTTAGTTTGGCAACTATACCATTTAATATTTTGAACCAAAAATATTAAGCTGAATAAAAATGCTAAGAATGCCTAATTTTTTATTTTAATATTATTTGTAAATTCATAGTTTTAACTTTTAATATTGTTATTTTTTAATTTTTTAATAGCATTTATTTTTGAAGAAATTTTTAATGAAATTATGTTGAATCTGGTTAAGGGTTTCAAATTATCAAAGTCATTTGCAAAATAGAAACTTATTGTAATTTGCTCGATGGGAGTTATTGATATAAAGGAGTAGATGATTTAGAGAGGGGGAGATTCTGAAAGAAATTCTACATCCCCAAGGATTTGAAAACGTAATTTGACATTCAATCTTCACAACAAATTAACCATGCATCAATGATGCTATATCTAAATAAACAACTTAAAATTCCCAAAGCCTCTTTGCATAGCTCTATTCTACATAACCATGTTGTTGAAAAGTTCTTAATACGCTATAATTTCTTTGAACTCAATGTTTACTACATTTTTATTTAATCTATTCAAAAATAAGTTTTAAAATGACTTTCCTTGAAGTAACTATAAAAAATCATTTTTTTCAAAAAAATAACAAACATAAAATATAATCGACAGCGAAACTACATGTTCTACTTTATTGAGCTTCATTACTGTCTTCAGGGGAAGGTATTATTAACATATACAACTCCATAATGCTACCTGAAATTTGAACCTTAACAATTTCTTCTTTTATTTTTCTTCTGACTCTTGTATGTTTTCTTCATCTTGTTTGTAGAGAGGTCACTGAAGCATAGCGATATATATCGCGAAGGAAAAAAAAAATCATTTTTTTCAAGGTCACTTGCTCTTTTTAGCGTAGTATTCCCTACTCAATTGCAGTTGTAAAAAATTCGACAAATACTTTATTTCAATTTATATGCCAAATTTGATTTTTTACTCGCATTTGAACTGGCCTATTTAAAGACTCGTGTAAGTTATTTACTATTCAATTCTTTCAAAGAATGCGCGTATGACTACTGTTTGAGTATGGACTAATAGCATGGTTTAATTTTTGTATGGGTGTGATTGTTGAGTGAACTATCTAATAGTCTGCATCTCCCTTTTTTTTTATGGTTCCACAAGTAGGGCAGAAATAAATCCAAGGTACCACTTGAAGGAGATAATCTAATCAATTACTAATTAAATTTTAGTTCCTCTTAACAGTCTTCGATAGGTGTAACGATAGCTCACATTATTCTAAATATTTTTAACAAAGGATATTGACGCTAGAAATGAAACATTGCTTTGTAATTTTTATTTATGTATTTAATGCTTATATCCAACAATAAAATCTGTATCATTTTATCGAATATAACATATATACCCTCCCCCTTTAAAAACTATGTTTTATTTTATTCTTTAAAAAGTTTTAATACTTAAAGAGGTGTCAAGATCCATGAATTATTAAAATTCCATATGTATCAGCTAAGGTCGAAAGCGTATTCACTAAAAACAGGGGTGGGCAATTGTTTTGGCTCAAGGTGGAAGTGGAAGATACATTTTTAATGGCCATACCTTTTTAAAGGATTGAATTCATTAGTTAACTTTGTATCTCAGAAAAAGTATAAATTGTACTATAAAAATCAATATATATAAGTTAATAAAAGAGTCGCAATTTTGTTCAGTTTATTTATTGTTCTAATTTTATATCATCTGTAGTTGCCAGGGCATTTGATTTTAGAATCATTTAATGAGACTAATATACCCTATATATCACACTTTTCTGCGGTTTCTTTTTTTTTGTTTTTCTTCATTATAAAGATTTCGTTCATGCATGCGTGTTGACATGATCATCCTAGTGTAAAATACGAGACAAATCTTTAGTTGTACTGGGAAAGGTATTTCAACGTAGGGCGGATTTTCTGATTCTCTTGGCGGTCCGCTATTTCCCCATCCCCTATCTTAAAACAAATAACTTTTATGATAGATGCATATCATTCCTTGGATCTTTAGCTCTTAAGAAGATATAAATCCATTTATAATATGCATTTACAAATAAGTTTTTTAATTTATTTTATCTTTTATTTTGGGAGATGGACTATCTTTAATTAAGTTAACTATGTATTTTTTTACATGTTTCATTTTTTATTTAAGTGTTTTAGAACCCTTGAAACAGAAAATTGCTAAGAAAACATTTAAAAACATATTCTGAGTGACCAAACAATTTATGTTTAACAAACTAAGAACATAACAGGCTATTTTTGAATTTCCTCAGAAAATATAACCGAGAGAATAAAATATACCAAGTAAAATATAACCCTGGATTTTAGACCTCTATGTCCTATTTTGTGCGTCTATATATTTGGCATGAAAAACTACAACATTTTTTACAAGCCATTTTAAATAATTTCATTGTGAGACGTATATCACTCGAGAGAAAAAAACCCAAAAGAAATAGTGCACCGTTGCAACAAGATCAGAAAACATACCGGGTAAGTGAGAACAGAGACAGTATAAAATCTATGGTACATTCTAAGAACTCATTAGTTAAAAAGAGGTCACAGGTGGACTTATGCCTGTTCTCACTCTACAACGAAACAGATAATTTTTTCCCACCATTTGATGCCATCTACCACCATAGAACCGTGACGGCCGTGAAACAATAACTGGCCGTTTGCAAAATGCCGCAGCGTAGAAAACGTCCATCGTTTTGAGAGATGTGCCATTTTGATACTTGCGTGTCACTGTTACAGCGATATGGGCTTTCATAGCGATTATTTCAAAATGTACCCTTGAAATTTGAACCACTCATATCATTGAGAGACTCGTCATAATAGCTTTTGATATCTGAAATGGTATCTTGGCGTGATCCTCATCTTATAAGCCAAAGTTTTGATGGATAAGAACAGATAGGTTTGTTTCTTAAACATCTTGGAAAAGGATTAAAACGAAAGTATGCATGCCTTATGCATGAATATAGAACACATTTCTGGTTAGTTTTAGTATAGTATAAATGAAGATCCGTTTCGGAACTTCTTTAAGAAACCAATTATTCTGCATAAATACTTATCATTTTCAAAAAATATTCCAAAATTACACTCTTTTGAATATTAAGGGATCTAAATAAAGAAACGGACTCAATCTTTTGTTTTTTGAATAATAATCTAAAAATTGTACCTTTAATCTGACATGAAATAGAGCTTTGATGCCACTGTGATACTTACCATTCAATGTGGATACGTATTTTTTTCACATCAACTAAGTTGATAAGCAAAAATGACAATTTTAAAAAAAACCATAAACATTTTAAATTACGGTGCTTTATTTTGGAACAAATGATAAAATAAGTCGTTAAAGAAACTTGCAGCAACACAGCCATCGATATAAAATCTCCACTTTTAAAAGTTCCCAAATTAGGTTTTACTGAAAACAATGTCAGTAATATACATAGTTTTCTTGATATTTATGATGACTTGTAAAACCTGATATATTTTGAATTTGACTGTACTAGGATTACAAATTTTACATAAAGGACTCTTAAATGTAATGCTAAATTAGAATGTTCGTTGTGCAAGAGCTCTAAAAAATTGGATCGTATATATTCTATTAATCCAAATCATGATCAACTTGATTGATAGCTTTTAAAATGCTTTAAAATGATCTTTCGACATAATCTGTTTTATAGAAAAGGAAGTTTCAAAAATAGACTACATGTATTTGTAAAATTTAGGACATTTAAATTGAAGTATCATGTATATATTGCTACTTTATAAGCATAACAGACTGATGTTTCGCGGGGTTAAAATCAGTATTCTGGCTATCCAACTTCTCCTATCTGATTATAGTACTGAATAAAATCCTAAAAAATCATAGACAATATTCTGAATCCTATTATTATTAAAAAATAAAGTTAAGTGCCAAAAAAGGAATTGGAAATGCTTAGATCACTGCTCAAATTAAAGAACCATAAATTAGTTCTTACTATAGGCTCAGCGATTTAAATAAAGAGTTAACAAATTATTTTAACTAATTTTTACATAAATTCTATTTTCCGGATACAATTTATATTGTGTTTACAATTGTTAGATAACCAAAGAAAATATTGAAATATCGAGTTGGCATCCATTTGTGTGAAGTGCGAAACAAAAATATGTAAAAAAAGAATGCAATTTTGTAATTTAGCGAGAAAAATTTTAATATCAACTGTACATTAAAAATAATCGATCTGCTTAAGATCAGATTATCATACTCTTGCTGATGTGTATCTTTCATACAAATCAGCAAGAGTGTATCTTATATACAAAACAGCAAGAGTATTGATAATATTTAAAGGTTATTTTATAAAAAATACGATCTTGAGTTTTGTAATCGTGTTCATACATTGTATTATCAAAGCTTTTTGGAATAAAAAAAATGCTTCCTCATCTATCAACAATTATTCACATCCTCTGACTCTAATTATTTATAATCATCACGAAGTTTGAAAGAAAGTGTGGAATAGCAGAAAAGAACTAATTTGCTCAACACCTCGAACATTACATATGTTTTATGTAGATACAACTTTCCTCTTAGTGTTGAATTCTCTCTGAATATTTTTTTAATAATCGAATTCTAGATTGAACAGCAAACTTCCGCTCCAATGAACCTTGAAAATCTATTAACACTTCGTTTTTACGCTTCCTTTGAGAGAGGAAGAATTCCACTTTTTTTTAAAATTCGACCTAAAGATCAGCAGGGAGCAGTAAGGGCATTGGCCTATGTTTCAGAAAAGGAATCATTAAAGTTTTGTAGAGGAATGCAGGAAGCTTATTGAAGGTCATAGAGGGTTATCACATAACAATATCGTAAAATACCCCGCTATAGTTTACATGGATGAATAGTTCAGGCTTAATTTGTGTTTACAAATACGATATTTAACTTTCTCCATGTTATCCCCATGGCTAGCCTTCCTGTTTAACTATTAGAATCTATGGAAGCTTCAAAACTTATCACTGGAACTAAGTAACAGAATGAAACCCATAGAAATTCACTGGTGTAGAATGACTGCTTCCGTTCCTCGTTAATTAATTTAGATTTAGAATTTATGCATCGCAAATCAATCGCTCGAGCGATTGGTACACTTATAATCCTTTTAAATAATCCGATTATACTTTTTGTCACGCTTGCATTACTTTACCAAGTTTAAAATTGATTCTTGTTTTAACACTTCAGTTAATTCCTCCATAAAAGAGCTGGAAAAGTCAGTGGAGATAGTTTTGCATTATTCTTCTTATACAGTGAAATACGTTGAACGCGAAAACGCTTAAGACGAAATATGTGTTAACACGAAATAATATAACGGTCCCGACAAACAACTATGTATTTACATGCATTTTTTTTCTTTAACACAAAACGAAAATCGCTTAACACGACATTTTTTTCCTGAAAATGAACAAAATACTGAAAACATTAGCCACGCTGATGAGATTTTAGAGAGGTGTTTGAGAAGGTTTCTGTATTGTTGGACTGCCCTACTGTATCCTACTGGAAGAATTCGTTGCAGTACATGATGGATGATATTGCGTGTACAGCCTCAATTAGGGCAGACAAAGACATTTTGGAGTTTGTTCAAAGCTCATAAAAACATCATTGATGCGGATTCCGACGACGAAAATAAGATGAATACTGTAGCCCTGGTCACATGTTATCCGAAATGGGGAACATCATGAAAAGCATGCGTAGTTATTAAGACGCACATTCCAGTGGTGAAATGAATTTTTAAAAAATGGACGACATTGAACAATTTATTGACAATTTGATGCTGTAAAAGGCAATTAAACGAAAAATATCAGATTATTTTCCAAAAGCTCAATAAATATTTTGTATTACAAAACCTTGAAAATTTTGTATAAAATTTCATTGTGAATGTTTTTGTTTCATTGATTTTTATTAAATATATGCATATATACATATCTGTTGTTGTTTCTTATGCCACCTGATCTCGACTGCGCCAGGTCCAGGCCCACGAAATTCATCATGGCACGGTGCTAAATGTACGCCTGTCGTTGGCCGTAGTCTTGAGCACCATACAGGTGACAGTACGATTCAGCTCAGTCCCACCCCAATTTTGAGGGTGAACATCCTGGGGATGGGCCAGGGGCCTCCCACCTCTCTTCCCCTTCCACCAACCTCACAAGAGGATTTGCGGCTCGACGGCTATATACATATCTATATAAATGAAATGTACTTTAATAAACTTAATTTTGTTGAATATACAAAACAGTCCCGACAAACAACTATGTATTTTCAAACATTTTTTTTTAACACGAAACGAAAATCACAAAACACAAAACAATTTTTCTTCTTCTTCTGGAAATGAACAAAATATGGAAAATACCAGATTACTTTCCAAAAATTCAATATTTTGTTAACAAATTCTGCCTTTTATATTTTGTTTTACAAAACCTTGAAAATTTTGTACTAAATTTCACTGTAAATGTTTTTGTTTCATTGAGTTTTATTAAATACATGCATATATACATATCTATGTAGTAAAATGTACTTTAATAAACTTAATTTTGTTGAATATATTATTACTATTATTTTGCAATATCCTTTAACACGAAAAAATATTTTGGTCCCTTCCGGTGTGTCACGGGTTCGAGTCCTGGAGCCACTGAAGACCCTCCTCCGCGTAGAGGGATTAATCTGTCGAGTTCAAAGTTCTTTCGTTGGTGTGGTGTACTAGTTCAAGTGTAGGTATCGTCACTTGACTGTGGTTTAAAATTACGTGGACCGTCGCCCACAGACTTTATGCTGTAAAGTTAATATGACTCTCACTCAAGATAAAATTGGTTTGTTTTATTATAAAACACGTGTTCTCTAAATATAGCATGCTCTATAAACTCATCTAAACATTCGTAAATAGCTTATAATTGTCCATCTCAGTAATAAAAAATACTGTTTTTTCACGATTCTTGTTTTATGTATATTATTTTTTATGAAAAATATTCTAAGTATCATTTGATTATCTTTGAGTAAAAGTATATAGTTAATGTGTGGGTACATGTATTGCGCCACTACATTACACTCTAATAAAATCATTTCACCAGGGGTAATTACGTTTATGAATAATTTTTGTATCATATATTTTTATTACAACGCAGAACAATGGAATTATTATATCAGTTGTGCTGAAGAATACCGAAAAGTTAAACCGTTATAGGTTTTTAAGTGGTTAAGAATTTATGTGAATGCATTGGCACACACGTAGATAATCAACCAACCGTTAACAAAACAAGATGTTTTTATGATTGGTAAAAAAAAATTTTCGTGCCAAATAGCTCCATTAAAATAATGTCATTATTGTTTCGTGCCTATTTATCCACAATAACAACTTTCCTGTGATTCCTTTTTTTGATATTCATGTTTGAAACGGTCTACGGATAATATATGAATGCTGTAGATATATAGGATAATTTATGATAATAATATATGATAATAGATAATAAATGAAATAAATTTATTTTCAGTATATTTTCTTTTTATATTATAATAGAAAATTTGAATTTTAGTTTGTATTATGAGTTATTCTCATCCCACACAATCTTGAATGATTTTTCATGAGAATTTCGAAAATTTGGGTGAAGGAATGTTTCCATAAAGCTTGAGCAGATCGATTAAATTTTATTAAAACTAATTTGGTTTTTTTTTAAATACACACAGATGTCTCTAGTTGAAATGAGAAATATGAAATGCAAATTCAATGATTAGCGTAGTCATTTGATTCATAAATATTAAATTAAAACTTTTCAAAAATAATGTGTATTGTATAAGTGTGATTATTTTCTTTCCCATATAAAGTTGCTCTCTAAATGTAAATTTAAACATGCTTTACTTATATTGTCTTTTAATTACACTATCACATAAATTTTATAACTTAGCTTTTTCAATAATAATAAAACGAGTGGGAGTTACATTAACGTTACACTATAAAGTAACCGGAGTGCTATTGGCGACGGACCTCTTAATTTTAAACCTCTGTTAAGTGATGAGAACGACAACTGAGATGGCACCACTCCTCTCCTAACCACCCCCACCACGCCAATGGGAGAACATTGAGTCTCGATAGATTTTACATACATCAGCCCTCTCTACACCGCGTGTCTTTAGCGGCACCAAGACTAGAAACCCGCCACGCGCCGGTCACGAGTTCGAGACCATAACCACTAGGCTGCCGCAACCACAAAGGAAACATTGGCGTGAGAGAGTAAGTGAATATTAACATCGCACTGTTCAGCTGCACGAGGGCTTTTGGCGACGGACCGCATAATTTTGAACCATGGTCAAGTGACGCGGACGACACCTGAGCTGGCACCCCTTCTCCTAACTGCCACACCACACCAACAGGTGGACGTTTGAGCTCTCGACAGATGTAACGTGCATCGCTCCCCTACACGGCGGGTCTTCAGTGGTAATGGGGCTCAAACTCATGACACGCTAGCCATGATCTGATACCTTGACCACTAGACTACCACGGCCACAGGAAACATTGGCACTGAGCTACTTAATTATTCAGTAAAAAAAAGATCACACCTCATATTTTATTCAGTCTCCAAAAATTTGTTATAAAATTACCAGTTTTTTAAAAAAAATTAATACTTTCTTTTATTTTAAACTATAATTCTCCTCCTATCCACAAGTGTTCATTATCTAAACAAAGCACCTAACTTACGTCATAAGCGGAAGGAAATGTTTCTGATTATTACCTAAAGTAGACCAAACACATTTGAAGACGGGCTGTAAAATAATGCAAATCATCTTGAATTGAAGAGCTATAAACAAGAGAAGCAGTTTCTAACACGCAAATTCTTAATTGGCTTAAATGTGAAATGAAACGTGTTATACTTATGTAATAACAAAGATAAAAGTATGTGTTGATACCGGAGATAAAATTCCATCATTTCGTTGACTCTTAATGATTCTTTTGTTCACCATCGACCATTTCACTAAACGTCCGCTTGACCTAATTGAGGCTGGCAGTTCTGTCAGGAAGCAGACTTTTCTTGGTCATTGAAGATAATTCGAAGTCAAGTTCACTTGTCATCTTACCTACTGAGTTGAACATATGGGCAAACAAAAGGGCACTACTAGAATGAAAGAAACTAATTATACCAATGGCCTCTGAAGTGCTGTGGTAAATTCCATGGATGGTCAGTGCATCAAACAATTTGTTGCCAAACGAATGTAAGAAATTGATGAATTTCCTGTCATAAGTCATTTAGGTTCTTTGAGTTTCTTGTTGATGAGTGGCAATTTCTTTTAGCTCATTTGTTTAGGTGTTCCATTCTTTGAAATATAACATTCGATTATTCAAAGTTGACCTACTTCAGTTCTGAAAAATCTCATTGTTGCTTCAGAAGAAATATTTTTTTCCATTGCATTTAAAGAAAATGATTTTTTTAAATAAAAACTATTTAAGTTTCATATTTCTAAGGAATATTTTCTTATTTGTGTGTTTAGTTATTTAATAATTCCCATTGATACTATTTTTATAATTATCCTCAATAAATCAATTATATTAATTATGTTTTACTGAATAATAGTCCTATTTTTGATAAAAGTAGATCATTCACTATTTGTTCTATTTAACACAAAATTGAATTGATATAAGGGAATTGATTGAAGAACAACAATGTTTGCTTTTCATTATTATTTCTATTTAGTTAATGAATATATGCTACTGGTTAAGGTTTTTCTTTTCAGGGTCCATTCTGTTAATCTGAGGTAAGAGATATGTGAATGGTTACTTATATACAATGGTAAAAATTAGAATGGAAGATGCATTTAACATCATATTAAATGCCAGTATATAGAGCGTTGACTAAAGATTAAAGTAAAAGTGGTAAATTAAGGGATGGGTTCAACGAATTTTACTACACAAAATCGATACAAATCGTTAACAAAAATAATGGGCAAAGACTGCAGATGGTTTTTCACAGCGACCCTATTCTTCCCTCACTCACTCTACTGAAGATTCGAGGTCGCTGGCGGGCGCTGCTGCTTCTTGGTACAATCAGTTATAATTAGGGATTGCAATACCGAATACCGGTATTTTGAGCCATTTGTGCAATTTTGTAATACCGTTATTCACAAGTTTAAATACCGTTTTTTCGGTATTTACTAGAAATTATTAAAATTGTCTCCACCATATATATGTTCAGTTATCGCCAACCTAGCAGAATACTATGCGTTTTTGTTTTTGTGTTTCCCTAACGGGCGAAATTAATTAGACTGTAAACATAAAATTGCATCGTACAATCAAGATAATTGATAAAATAATGTGAATTATCCATGAAGGCGAGCCAAAACTATCCTATAACAGCTCAGAGCGATACTGCACACGCGCAGGATTCGTAGTCTGATATTCGAATCTGTGAAAACAATGTTGTAGTTGAGAAAAAAAATGCGTAATATTTCGATATGTTTTTAATTGGTGAGTTCGTTATTCATTGTATTTGTATATAATACAGTACAATTGATGCATTATAAATTTTAAGATCACATTTCAAAAATTTGTAATAGTATGACAGACTGAACAGTGGTATTTGCACTTTTTTGTGATTTAAATAAATCAGTTTACTTGTTTAACCTTTCTTTTTTTGTGATTTTTTTTATACTGTTATAATTTATAAGTTACAAACTATTTTTTGTGATATTTACACTCTCTAATAAAACTGGCTATTAAAACAAAGAAACACTTGTATTCTCTTTCTTTTTATAAAATTTCTACTACCGGTATTAAAACCGGTATCCCGTATTAAGATCTAAGAAATACCGAATACCTGTATTGAACTTTTGGTCCGATATTGCAATCCCTGGTTTTTTATTATTAAGACAAAAGTGGTTACAAATTACAAAATCATCAACTACGTATTTATAATTTAATTTAATCTTAAATTTAAATATCCTTTCATTAGAAAATGCCAAACAAAATATTTTATATATATTCCCTTTACGTACTTTCAATAAAAAATATACTATCTACTCCTGATTAGTTATCTTACAATGGATAATCCTATCAATACCTTGCCGCGTAATTAGGTTAGCAAAAGCGGAAATACATCAAAATCATCTTCCATTGTTTTAAATTGGTATAACCTTGAAATTGCTCGCTCTCACTCTATGACCTTATTCTTTATGCAGCACGTCCTAAAAGAAATTTCACTAATCAATTTCATGAGCGTTCTTATTCAAAGAATAAGGATAAAATTTAACGAGCTTGCATTATTGATACGACATAGTACCCTAGCCCATTGTAGTTTTCATTATTTTATCATATTCGAATCATTCTAGGCTACCGAATTATTTCAATCCTTTAGGAAGATGAATTATTACTTTTTAATGAATGTCATCCTAATGACGTTCCGATTTTTGTCCCTAAATTTGTTTTAAATATGTATGTCTAAAATTTCAAAAAGTTTTAGCATCCAGTTATGATTTTTAACTTCAGGTAATAGGGCTTTCAGCACACATTTTAGGAATTTATCAGCACAATGAGAGTTATATAAAAATATTTTGACTTTTTTTAAAATCTAAACTAAGAATCCTATATTTTTTAAAATATTCAAATGTTTATTTGAAAATTGACATTTAATATTTGCAATTTCTTCACAAAATCGAACATCAATATTTCATCACATTTAATATTTACACTTTCTTTACTTCACAAAATCAAAACTAAAACTTTTTCTATGCGTTGCAAATAAATAGGTTGAGTAAAGTTTTTAAAAATATTTTTCCACTAATAAACATCTCAGTATTTAGTGTACAATTATCCTATGAAATAAAATTTACAGAAAAATTTCATTCACAAAGAGATAAATTTGGTTTTAGCAAGGAAAAAAAATCTTCTTCACAAAATGTTAAATTTTACATGCAAATAAATTGATTTCGGAAGTAAAGCATGCATATTTTTTCCAAAGATAAATGAGAGCAGAATTTATATAGGTAATAGTGACATTTTAATTGAATCTAATTAATTAAATTTTATTTAGTAATGAAGCATAAATATTTCTGTTTTCATAAAAATGAAGGGCAGAAGTAATTATTGTTTCATTAATTATTAAGTGAATTAATTGCATTAAATCAATTGTTTCTCAAACTTATTTTAGAGAAAATTACGTTATCCTCGTCACTTGACAGCAGTTCAGAATTACGAGTAGTAAATAATAATAATAATCTCGTATAGTTTCAAAGTTCACGTTAATAAAACAATCAAATCGAGAGAACAGTCTTATAAAAATCGCTAAAATATTTACAAATTCTGGAACACAGAATCTTCTGCACTTTTATAACATTTAGTTTAAGTGTGTTGCAAATTGTTGAAAAATCATATACATATATATGAGTGGAGTGCACAGCCGTCACTTATGAAGGGGGTACTTTCTTAAAAACATGAATACAAACCAAATCTCTACGGTAAATTTAAAAAAAAAATTGTTTATGAGTGGGATGAATCCACCCCTCTCTCTTATATACCGTCGTTTTATATACTGCTATTGATATATATACAATAAAACGACGAATTCTCTGTTTATAAATCATGTTTGTATAAAAATTTTATTAGTAAATGTTCGAACACAATAAGCTTTTCTACTGATTACGAAGACTTTGATACATGAACTAGTCATACTTCATATGAATACAAAAACTACTTTTTATTTTTTTCTTTTAACGTGAAATGAAATGGTTTATATACATATTTTCTACTATTTTCGTACAATACAATTTTACAATTTTTCATATCTAATTTTTTAAAAATATTATAAACATTTAAAATAGAAAGTCAAAAACTCTTTTTCTCCAGAAACTTTAGAGCAGTTTCTAGATTAATTAATTTATCGATCCTTATGATAAATCGTAAACCAGAAATTGATGAATTACTTTACATTCACTGCAATCAGAACCTTCAAATTTTGACGGACACTTCATTTGCTAGTTTTTAAAAGATCGTGATCTACATTTTCGTTCTATCCAAACTGTTACATGAAAGGTCACTGGTGGATCTACAGCCATTTATAACGTCAAGTTACAAAAGTTTTGATGTGCACGTGCATACGTAATTCGAGCAGAAGGCCAATTGTTGCCCTTAAACCCGTTTTGAAACGGCCGCTAGTTTTTGACGCCTATCCACACCCTCCGTCAATCAAAGTAAGAAATGCTACATTTTTCGTTGTCCAATTTGGAGCTTAAACTGTCAGGTTGGCAGCTAGAGAAGCTAAAAATTGTGCCCATTAACCTATTTTTTCTAAACACTGTCGAGCTGGAAATGTCGTGTTTTAATCATCTTTTAACGGAGTAGCCCCAAGGCATCTTACCTTTAATGTGTTTTTTCGACAGATTTTGTTTTGATGGTCAAGTAACAGCGTTGTTCGTGGGCATTATTTTTCATGAGATTTTTTGGTTGAAAAATCTTTGATCAGTTCTAATGTTGGAAGGGTGTATTTTTATTTTTATTTAAGACTGTAATTGTCTCATGTCAAGAAGCAGGAATAAAACTTGAGATATATTTTTTTTCTGGCAGAAAAATATCCTGATATCTCTCTTTCTATAGAAGAAAGGCGACTCATTCACTCATTAATCACGATATCTCCGGAACTATTAAATCTACGGACTTGAAATTTTATAAATATGTTTCTTTTGTTTAGTAGAGATCCGCTAAAAACGGAGTTTGCCAAAAACTGATTGCAAAGGGGGTTGTTAGGGGCTAAAAAGGCGTTATAGATAATAAAATAAAGAGTTCCCGCCTTAGAACTGTTAGATCTACAGACGTGAAATTTGGCAAACATGTTACTTTTGTTTAGCAGAGATCCGGTAAGAACTAGTTTTACGCATATGGATTTCCAAGGGGAGGTGGGAGGGGTGAAAAGGACGTTAAAGATAAAAATGTCCATTTTAGACTTACAGATATGAAATTTGGTAAACATGTTTCTTTTGTTTAGTAGAGATCCGCTAAAAATGTGTTTTGTGGAAACTGACTACTGGAGGGCGGATGACATAAAAGTTAATTTTACTTTCTTTTTAGAAATTTAAGTTTTGCTTTTTTTAAATCAAGGGGCGAGGACTACAAAACTTTTTTTCCCAGTACAATCAAAACATGAGAGTGTTAGGGCTTAGATATCAACAGCTTATAAATAGTATATAGTTATACAACATCATCTAATACACAGCGAAGCGGATGGAAAAAAGGTTAGTTTTTAATCTAAATTC
Source organism: Trichonephila clavata (assembly GCA_019973975.1). Lineage (NCBI taxonomy): Eukaryota > Metazoa > Arthropoda > Arachnida > Araneae > Nephilidae > Trichonephila > Trichonephila clavata. The sequence continues at coordinate 30,524 of BMAO01008595.1, forward strand.
GTGAAATTATATTAAGTTAAAAGGTAGCGGAATCTATGGTGTTAAGTAAGGTAAATAAATATTATATTAAATCAAACTAACATTAAACTTGTTTAGACTTAATGGTTTAAGAAATTTAAAAGAGTAATCATGTTTTAAACAATATTTAAAAAAAATTTTTTAAAAAAAAGGATTAATTTTGTTTTTTATTATCTTTATTAATTAAATAAGAATGACGTTGCAAATAATTAAATACCAAACCTCTATAAGTCAATACATGCATATCCAAAATAGAATCCTATATAAATGCATATATACACCCATATATAAAGATGTTTGTGTTAAAAAATGTGAATACTCATTCAAATTTTACGATTTGAAAGATTATTTCTGCAGAGATGTTTTATTTTGCAACATTGGTTGTATCTTTGTGTGTTGGACATAAGCTAATTTTTTTATTAATGTTGTCAGACAGGAAGAATAACGATTGAGCTACCAAGCTGAAAGAAAAACGTACTAAGATTTTGGAAAAGTGTAATCATGTGGAGTTTTGAAAACTGGGAAAATGTTTGCAGAATATGTCAATGAAAGTAAAATAAATATTGTGTGTTTTCAACAGTTTTAAAAATAGTATTTCTAATTAATTTGTAGAAAGAGTCCTAAAGGAATTAATGTTAGGGAAAAAAACCTTGTGCTTTAAGTCATTTTAATATACTATCACAAAGACAAATTTAAAAAACTGAAAAAGCAGAGTTTTTTTTTACTTATTGCATTATTTCACTTTACTTTTGCCTCACATTTTTTTTTTTACGTTGAACTATTTTTTTTTACTTAAATTTGAAGCAGATACGAGTCGTTAATTCATAAAACAGTCCCATATACGTCGAAAGCCTTCTTAATAAATATAATTTCCTTGTAATTCTTGAAGTTACCCTTTAAAGTAGTTGTTGTACGGTAGATTTAACTGCGCTTGTGGAAAATGCTTGTCATTGGGTAATTGGGTATGTTCAGGCGCAATGATCCAAAGTAGATCTTCGAAAAAACACCCATTTCGTTTTCTATTTTCTGGTTTTCTTCCTCTAATCTTTTTTTCTCTATTTTTTTAGGATCGTAGTCCTAGATTTGAAACTTTTGAATCGAAACCTGAAATCCCTTAAAACCAGAAAGTGATTGAAATAAAAATGTACATGAATTAATTTTCAGCAAAATGCACACACCACCACACATAGATAATTATTTTTAATATATTTTTCCTGGATTTAAAAAGTATATTAGTTTGGTAACAAATGAAAACAAAATAGATTTTGTAAATTATACACATCGGTTATGAGCTTAAAATGCAACTTCGCATCTCATTACAAAACTATGTAAATTGCAATATTTTAAGATAAACATCGTCTTATTTTAAATATGCCAGAAAATAATTTTCTCACTTTACAAAAAAAAAAACCCATCGATATCAGATTGTCATGCTATCATTTTTTACAAATTACAAAATGACTCAATTTCTCACTGGGTATTGCAACTTTAAATTTATTTGAGCAGATTTAATTATATATATGGTCCGCCCTCTTCTCGCGACTGTAGTAAATGTTGAAAATGTGAAATTAGCTCCTTCTATATTCTAAATTTGTCAGTGAAAGGAAGAACACATACATTAGACTGGCACTTAAAGTCGTTAATGCAGTGGTTCTGAAACTGTGGGGTGCTTCCCCTAAGGGGGGGGGGTAATCCTAAGGGGAAATGCGAGCATATGGAAAAGTCTAAAATAAAAGTTTATCTAAAAAATTATTATTTTACTGAAAGGAAGCAAACAAAATACATTCTGACATAAGGAAAAATAAATTGCACATTTACACTGATATGATATACTTATAAATGTATCGTAACTGAACGATGTATTTGATAATTAATTTATCAATACTACATTTTAAAAAAGTTTTATAATTGCTAGAGTCGGAAATATAAATAGTATACGAAACACTTTTGTTTTAAGTGCAGAAAATACATCATCCACCCCTGCCCAAAATTCAACGAGTAATTTATTACTAAATTGCCTTTTGATTTCGCCACTTGATGTGAAATCTATGAAGATTTCTTCTTCGGTCGTTGAGAGCCTTTCTGTATCAAGGTACCTGGGTACTTGGTAACCTTAGTGTCTTCTTTAATTAAAATTATTTTGCAATCTATTCCGATTTCAAATAAGAAAGGATAAGTACCATAATACTTATCCCTTTACTTGAAAATAACTTACTTAAAATATCTGTTATTTAAAAGTAACATTACAAAATTTAATACTTATCTTAATAATTTGTACGGTTTATAATTAAAGTCGTTTTTAGATTTAGTGTCAAAGTACGTTATTATTGTTTTCTTACTTTCAAAATATTACAATACATTATTATTGTAAAGGGGAACAACTATGAAAATTACGATTGACAAAATTGGGTCGCAAATATTGAAAGTTGGAGAAGCATTGCGTTAATATTAATTGACTTTCAGACTTTTCCAATAGATGCGCCTTTTACTATTTTTGTTAATTTATTATAAATATAATTTTAACCCTCCATAACTTTTAAATCTTCTTTTTTCCTTCTTTTTTTGTAATGTGTTTCATACTTACTTCTGCGCGCCGCGTGTGATACTTTGTACTACTTGGGAAATTATAAATGTTTTCAATAAAAAATATAACTTAAAAACTTCCACATGCTTCCTACTTTTAAAAGCTAATGCTAAAAGTTACGAAATATATATTTATTTAAAGCAAAATTAAATATTAATCGCATCGGTACTTTAATCGTTCAATCGGGGGAAAAAAATAAATTACCGAAAATTAAATGTGTTGATATTTAACTTTTTATTTTTATTTTTCTGGAATTTCTGACTCTATATACAAAATATTATTTCACTACAAGTAATATTTCTTGATGAGAGGGATAAACTATCTTATAAGTTATTTCTTTGCATTTTTTGTTCTGAAACACATTTGCTAAAAATCTATCTTGATGAAATTTTTACTGTGCATTTTTATGTTTCTGGTACTTATTAAAATTTTTACTTTTTTGCAGCATTTAATTCTTTTTGAGTTTATTTAAATATACTTTCAAATATTCACATTTTTTGGTTAGCGGATTTCTTTTTCCGGGCCAAAATACTGAATTTCCCTCTTTTTTTTTAAAACAAAAATAAAAATATTTAAGCTGCCTAAATTTACTTTAAAGATTTGTATTCAAAATGACTTGCAGATTTGAAATACTAACCTATTTTATCTTGATTTTAAAATTAACGTGAAAACCGTATAGGAGCACCACTAATGACAAAATCGTCAAGACAGAGCAGTATAAAGAGACACACTGACATGTATCATATAATTTATTCTACAGAATTACCGTGGTATTAAGCCAGTTTCTACTGTTATTGCTGACCATTTGCCAATAAATTTAATGATATTTACAAGCACTTTGATTTTTTTCTTCGCCAGATGTAACGGCTTTTCGATTTTCTGCTTCGCAACATGAGTTAAGCATTTTTTTTCCTCACTTTGCTTCACTTGATGAATGATTCCTACTAGAAATAGTACATAAATTCTCACGCTTGGATTCCTATGAGTGATTGTAATAATACAAGAAAACAACATGCTTGATGATTCCTTATTTCATATAACGCATGATAAAATTATCGGAAAGTAACATATTACATACAGAAGGTCGTCCATTTGCGTCATTGAAAAAAAATTGCCCAAAATGATGTGTTTCATAGGTAGGATGATAAGAATATAAGTTACGCAATGTTCGACATCCGTGTTATTACATGAAAACTGGGAAAGGACGATGCACACTATGATATAGCATTTGCTTAAGGCGGCTTGTTGTAGAAGACTATTGTGCTACTGTTATGGTCCCTGAACTTGACATATATCCACCAAGAGAAATATAAATAAAAAAAAATAATTGTCTTATGTGTCATAAAAAATTCCGTAACTTAAGTGATTTATTGAGAAGTATACAAATGAAAATGATGCAAAGTTTTGAGCACGCTTTACCGTGGGAATAAACTTTGTTCTATAAAGAATAATCTTACGGATTTCAGTTGTGATAGAAATAATTTGGTATTTTCGAATTTCTCAAAAGGCATTTTCAATCTATAAACAATTTAAAAAACTCATATATCTGTTCTGGAATCTAAGCAAAGTAGTAGAAATGAGGACAAAACTTGATATAGATTCGAAATGGGATTGCATGATCCTCAGCTTACTATGTTTATAGTAGATACTTTAGCGTCCATCTTCCATATCCGAATTTCGAAATATTTCACATTTAGAGTGCTTTAATGTACATATAATACGCATACACATTGTGCGTGTGCGTGTGTGTATGTGCCTATGTGTGTAATCGAGTGCTTATCTACTCCAGTCTATGTCAAAGTAATTCCCTTCCTTTTAGACTAGTTGTAATTTTTTACTTCAATTTACGAAGGTTGGAACTTTTGAATAGTGGCAACACTGCTGTGAAATCGCTTCACAACATAACCAAAGAATGTCGTGTATACCGCATGTGTGAGCTACATACCTACTTTACCTCTCAGCAAAAAGACTCGTCCTTCTTACGTCACGCGCATTCGGAGTAACTCGAAGAACTTATCCTTGTATTAGCTTGCTGTCTAAAGTAAGTGTTGTCAGGATGTTTTCAAAACAAGAACAACGAAGTCGGATAAAAATTGAATGTGCTAGAGGTCGTACAGCACGACAATGTCATCTAGGGCTTCAAGAGGCTTTCGAAGAATCTGCATTGCCTTACAGAAGTGTAACAAAATGGGTAAAAGCCTTCAATGACGAAAGCCGAAATGTGGCAGACATGCATCAACCAGGTCGTCCTAGTGTCAGAAAAGCAGAAGTGCATGCTGTTGCAGCTCTAATGGGCAGTGATCTACCCCCAGATCTAAGTCCTTGTGACTTAATTCTTAAGATGGAGGGACAACTTCATGGCATTCGCTTCAAAACTGTTCAAGATTTTTGCAGCAGTAAACCTAACTATCGACCGAACAGGCACTGCTACTGGTGTTCTGTGACTTCCTCATCGTTGGAAACGGGTTATACACAATGCTGGTGACTATATTGAAGCTCTGTAAAACATAGTGACATGAATCACTTTTGTGTTCCATGTAAATAAATTGTTGCCACTATTAAAATTCCAACCCTCGTATTATTTGCTCCAATATTCTGAATCTCTCTCTCTCTCTCTAAGTAAGTATGAAACGATTTCACGGGAATCAAACATGGTACGGACGTTAGCTGGCTGCTATTTATCTTTTAGGAATTCTTAATGCACAATTCATAATGCAATTGGTAAAAAATTCATTAAATCCTTTGCTAAGAAACGTTTGTAAGAAACCAACACAAAAAGCTAGCAGCAACACATCATAGTGCAAACTCGAACACATATGACAAAATACAAGTTACAATTGGCTGCACTCTAATACTTCGGCCGGCACACCCAACCCTTTTCTTCAGTTCTGCCAATCCGATATTGGAAAAGAAAATTCTGTAATATCTCACGTGACTTTACTGATTGAAACCTGGTATTATTCAGTAGCATCATTCAGGGAGAAGTTCATACACGTATCAGTTACAATTATAGTGAATGAATAAAAGCTTAGGTTTTTGAAGTTTTTAAGACGATGTCCTTAAAAGTTTAAGTCCAAAAAATATTTAAGTCAAACAAAAGGTAGATTGAACAAAAAAATTTTAAAAGTTTGTTATATAAAATTATACTTAAATTTTAGAAGTTTTCTAATGCTAAAACTTGTTATTATGATGTTTGTCTGTTAATGAAGGATCTATCAGAGACTGCATGCAAACAAAAGTCTTATTTTTATGTTTTTACTGTATTTTTAAGATTATTTTCCTCATTTATGCAAGAGAATGAAGACTATTTAAATTTTATTTAATAATAAATTAAAACATTGAATTTTCCATACTTTATATCTACCTACATTTCGAACTATCTATGCTATTTTCATGTTTTTAATGAAATTTTTAAATTAAAAAAAATTATTTGTCATCTGTGAAGTTACACTTTTATGGAATGTCACACACACTGGCTTGTTCCTGGCGAGTATGCAGCGATTGTTTTGCACGCAGGCGGCAAAACAGGGGTGCCGCAAGTTCGGTCTTTATCCTAGTAAAGTCGAAATTACCTTTGCAAGGACAAATACACTATCCCGTTACTTATTTATTTGTTTTTTGTTCAAAAAAGTAAACACAGTAAACAGGCATATTTTTCTTGTATAATAAAAGTATATGTGTTTTATTACAAGAGACGCACGCAAATGCTTGCATGCAGGTACCCCACCCCTTCTCTCAGTCAAAGGTCTGTACTCTCATACTTTCATTTTCAAGTGTTTTTACACGCTCCATCTTGTGTAAAATAATTAAGAAACAATTAATACATGTTTAATTTTTGAAAATTAATCGGTATATTCATACATACAGCACATTTCGTAAATCTGAAATTTCTTTTGCAGTTAAATGAAGATTCACATAACATTAAGTTCAAGGGAAACATCAATACTCTTTCTTCGTCATAGTAACCCAAATTTTAAATTGGGGTTTTTAATATTTTCATACTTAAACCTACAAATCATTTTTTTTTGTCGTCTAACCTTTATGCTGACATCCTTTAACTTTTATAATGAAGTCAACACTGATTTTAATGTCTATATTTAACCACAGTATCAATCACAACATCAAATGTCATCAATCTGAAATATTCTTCTTTTCTTTCTTTTCAGTCGGTGCAGGGTCGGCGGGCGCCGTCATGGCCAATCGACTTTCTGAAGATCCCCACGTGAAGGTGCTGGTCATCGAAGCTGGTGGAAAAGAGAATCTGGTGACGGATATCCCCCTGGCCGCTGCTATGCTTCAGCAAACACCTATTGATTGGGCTTATCAGACCGAACCTCAAGAGGCATCTTGTTTTGGACTCATCAACAGGGTGGGTGATTCTCTTATTTATCCCGAGCCAACCATGCATTCATTCACTTATTGGAATATGGAATAATGAAACTGAAACAGATTTGATTGTAGTAGCCATATAGGTCGCTCATTCGGTAATGTAACCTTGGCCGGAATAAATATAAGAATGCATTTGAATACTAATAGGGTTTGTACTTACAGAGTTTGAAATGAAGGATGTACTTTTCTGTCTTTGTTGTTGTCCATCAATTTAAAGAAAGTACGTACTTCACGATGAATAAGTAAAATTGGCTCTACACTTGACTTGTTTTTTCTTTCTTTTGATAGTCACTGAGGATACTACAATTTTTTCTGAGTGTAGTTTACAACAGTGAAATATTCTAAGTATTTGCTTTTTTTGTTATATATGCGTTCTTAAGAATTATTCCTTGCCTTTTTTTCAACATAAAGTGAAAGGAAATGTTTGATTATTTTTTTATAAAGTAGCAGAATGTATTTTTTTGTCACTATGTAGGTTGAAAATGTCACTTGAAATTACTATACAACTATGAAGTCTGTATTTACCTTGATGGACTGAATGTTACCTCATCCCCAATGTCACCACACTGGGTTTTTTTCTCCCAAGGAAGACCAAGCTTACTCAACAACTGTTTAAGGGTGCAGAATTGGCCTTCCGGAAAAAAACCCTTCTACTATTTGGAAAAGAATCACGCTTATCACAATGATTTGTGTAGATATAAATTTTGGGAGGCGGATATACAAATAAGTTGCATCAAATGATCTTAACATGAGTTTTTTGAATGCCGATAGTCAAGATCTTTTCTGTCATGTAAGAATTAACCTCATACGTGATGTTAAATGACTTCCTTACTTCTCGTTTGAATCCTTGTCAACAATGTGTTAAATACGTACATGGGGATTTTAAGTCACAACTCTACAGTATTGATTTCTAAATTTTTTAGAGGTAATGTCTTTTTTATAAGACGTAATTGCTGAAAAATGCCTTGAAAAGATTAATGTAATGTAAAGAATGATTAATATAAGATAATAATTTATCTAAGAAAGACACTAAGGTGTGAAACAGCTTATATATATTACATATTGTTAATTGTTAATCCCCTCTATAACGCTAAAAGCAAAATATTATTTGTCAGTTCTAATATAATATCCTGTGGCTCATTTTAAAACAGCACAGTGAAAAATAATATTGTTAACATTTTTAACAAATGATTTTTATATTTATATTTATTAACATAAAGATATTACATCGAATATATCAGCAAGGAATAAAAATGAAGGAGGGTAAGCTGTTGTAGTAGACACACTTAATGTTAATTAGAAAATCCAAAACAATACTATTACAAAACTTATATTCCTATGACATAATTTACAAATGTTTAATACTTTTTTTTAATGCTTTAATATGTAAATTGGAGGAATTGTCATCTGACTTAGATAGCTAAAAAAATTTTAGTAATGTATTCAAGAGATTTTATAGTGCTTCTAAAACCGAAATGAAGGATCTCGCCTACTTCTATTTTATAGTACTCATTTGGTTAATTTTTCGCTCTTGGACCCTTCAGTTCACTATAATTGGAAGTTATAAGAAAAATCCAATGATACGTTCATCACAGTTTGGAATTTCAAATTTTTCAACAAATATAGAGCTTTTAACTATTTTAAAATGTTATATTTTTAGCATCATTTTTGTGTGGTTCAGTGTGTAATTAAATGCTAATAATGTTTCAAAAATATATGCATTTTAATGAACTTATTAATGTATAAATACAAATAAGGAAAGAGTTTACCAGAACGTCTTTTGAAAAACAAGTTGTCTATTTTTAATATTATAGAGATTTAATGTCGCCCATCCGGTATAGTGGTTAGCGACTCTGACTGCTGTGCCGTAGGGCCTGGGTTCAAATCCCGGAGAAGGCATGGATGTTTGTAAATGTATAGTACCCCTTCGCAGCATGGGGGTTCTCTAGATAGCCGCAAGTCTTGTCGTGAGGCTGGTGGAAGGGGAAGAGAGGTGGTAGGTCCTGACCACTCCCAGGGTGTTCTCCCTCAAAATTGGGGTGGAACCGAGCCATCGTACTGTCACTTGCAGGGTGCTCAAAGCCACGGCTAACGACAGGCGTACAATCTAGCCCGATGCCATGATGAATTTCGTGGGCCTCGATCTGACTACGTCAGACAGGCGGCATTAGCAACAACAACAGAGTTTTTAATAAATGTTTTGCATAACCAGTTTAACAAAATACTTGAACATAAAAAATTCCACAGAATATATTTACAATAGCATTTTATTTTATTAGGTTAATCACGTTGGCAACAAGATCTTATTTTATCACATTTAAACTTGGAGAAAAAACCTTAATCCTTCTTTTTATATTACAAACAGAAATTCAAATATATACTTCCATAAATGTATTACATTATATATTATCAATCAACTAAATATTATTATAAAGACAATTGTAAGAGAAGTCTAATGAAGATTTTTTTTTTATTTCGGATAAAATCCCATTGAATGAGATTGTATGGAAGAAATGACCCTGTGGCTAGACAATACTTTCGCCAATAAAATTTTGTTCTTTTGAAACTCTTTCAGGGACATCTCCAGAAAGTAAATTAAAGTGCAATTGCGTGGAGAAAAACTATTTCTAAGTGTGCTAAAGTATTTAAGTGTTCTTCTTTCTTCGAAGTACTTTTGTTAAGTTCATTTGAACCGGAAAGTTTTTCTTTAACATTTGACAATGGAGAAAGGCCAGATTCGATGTTGTAATCTTTAAGAGATCATGTTGAAGTATTGCCTATACAAATATGTAAAAATATTTAGTTAAATTTCCCTTTTAGGTTCAGCGTATTTTGTAAGAATTGAAATTACATCATAGAATTTTTAACTTTTGGGATAGAATTTCTTTTTTGAAAAGGCTGAAAACAGACAGTTTTTTGGGAATAATGCATTCTATTTTCTAACTGTTTTGAACATTTACTCTAATATAAATTTTTTAACTTATATATTTCGTCTTCAATTAAATCATTATAAATTATCTATCAAAATTTAAAGCAAAATATAAAAAAATTAGCTTTTCTTAATTTTTTAAAATTTTTGATGATTTTTTAACAACAAAATGTTTTATGGTATTTATTTTTCTTGTAAAATATTTTTATTCGTGATTTTTTTAGATGAGAACTTTTAGAATAAGCTTTAATCAACAAATAATTTAATGATTTTATTGAACTTGTGGAGCTGTTTTGTTCACTTAGTAACAAGGATTAAAATATTTCAGGTCTAATTTTTGTGACCAGCGCTACTCAGCTTTTTATCATCAAACTTATAATTAAAGAAAATGATAAAATTTAGTAAATATAGCTCGAATAATGTGCAATAACATTATACTGTTGTTCTTTAAGAAATCTGCATTGCATTGTTGTGTTAAAATAAATGCATTAATTTCAAGTTAATTTATTAGATAATGATATTTTAAAAGTAGAGTAAGTTTCCGTAAACATGCAATCAACACTTTGAATATAATTTTAAATTACTTTCAAATGTAACAAGAATTATAAAACTATAGATCGTTTCAAAAAGGCCTATTCTACGTAAAACATTGTTTTAATGTAGTTAAGTATGTAATTACACTTTTTATTAAATAGTAAACTCTGTGTTTTTTTCAATTCCTACTATTAGTTCACACTTTCCTTATGTATATATATATATATATATATATATCTTGCTCAAATTTTGAATCCTTAATAAAATGCTTTCTATTCATCTACTCAAGTTCAAATGAATTTTTTTAAACTTGCAGTGGATGACACTTGATGTTATTACAGTTTTTTTACATATTAAATCAATCATTAAGTTTAATTAATGAATAAATAGTAACAAAAAAAATATTAGTCCAACACCATATATAAAAAGGAAAATTGCTCGTTGCATCCCTGTAGCGCGTTGGACTTCTAACCCAAAGGTCGTGGATTCAAATCCCGATTGGGATGGCCTAATTTCTGAGAATGTTATTTCTTTTTACTATACTATTATTGGAAAAATTAAATTTAATTAATGAATTAAAGTATTAAGCAAAAATAATAGTCAAAAACCATATATAGAATGGAAAATTGCAATGAAAATCGCTTTCTATTTTGCCACTTAGTTTTGTGATTCTGTCAAATGTATCTTCATATTTATATTAACTGTAAATATTTAATAAAAAGTAGCTAAAATAAAAATTTTCTTTGTTGACCTAAGTAGGAATTGATTTATTTTTTCTATATTACTTGTTAAAAATAAATTTACTTTTACACATCTTTTTGTCTTTCTCTCTCTCTCTCTCTCTCTTCATATATATATATATATCTATAACTTTTTTTTACCTTTAAATGAGGAAACATTTTAAAGAAATGCCAAGAAACTCAAGAAAATTGTTTATTGGTTTGCTAAAGTAAGAAAATTCGAAAAAAAAAGTCAAATTTCTATAATGTTATTAGAAAAAACACGTAGTAAAATTACTTCAGAATATAATGTACTTTATAAACCATATTTGGGAGAATTTTAAAATTTTCAAAAGAACTACGAAAAAAAAAAGTTTAAGTTCAAAGAATCATATTAGCTTTATTAAAGCTCCTGAGTAAAATTTTAGTAGTAATAGAATTCAGGTATATATAAAGAAACATTTTTATAGCATATTTCAATGTGATTTTTGAATAATGTTATTATACTAATGCATATGTTACACTTTTTCGATCAAATATTTCCCTATTGTATGCTAATTTGCATTCATAAAATATTTCCTTTTGCACAAAGTTTCTATACATTCGTGAATCTCTTACTTATAATGATTTTATGAATCTTTGAAATGTATCATAAAAAGGGTGGTATTATTCTTCTAAAATTATAAATTCTACATAATTATAACTGTATGAAAGCATCCATTACATTGTAATGGCACAAATACTGTGATTCATGCTAATTTTTCCTTTTCAGTTTGAATGAATTGTATTTTTTGTATAGATATATACTGAAACAGAGGAAGCTGTTTCTGTGAAGTATGGAATAGTAATTCTTCCGGAAGTAACTCTAAGTACAGTGAGTTTTATTATGGATTGAAAAGAATGAGATCATTATTTATAATTATAATTTATCTTATCATCTTCAAATAACCCAAAAAATCAATATGATGAAGAATATTCATTGAAAATCGCTTATTAAATAGCTTTTTGCATATTTTTTTCTCTTGCAATAAAACAAATTATTTAACTTAACTTTCAGATAATTTAAGGCTATTTTACTAATCTAACGATAAATTTATGGAAAAAAATTTATTCAAACAACTGTAGCAACACACACGTATATACGCTTCGTTGGTTCTTATATATACAGAATTTTCCCTTTTTTATTTTCAGGATATATTCAACATAAAAACATCATTCTTTTTGCTTTGTGATAATTATTTATGTATAATGCATTCTTTTTTTCTTTTTGCATGTAGTCGTGACATAAGAAAAGCCGAGTCGCATATAAAAAATTTACTTAAGTAATTTCAACCTAGGACAGAGAAGGCCTATTCATGACCTTTTGCTACAAGTTCAGATCATTCAAGTGCCAGGCAAGCAAGAGCGAGAGAACTATCCCTTTTCTACATTTAAATAAAGAAAAAAACAGAGGAAAATGTAATACAAAAAAATATAACCACGTGTTACAGAGAAATAGAATGCTAGTTATTTTAGAAAATACGTCAGTGCCTCAGTTAAAAGTTTCAACCGCTCAGTAAGGCACGTGAAGATATTAAGATATTCTTTTATTAGAAATCGTCACATTAAACCAGTCAAAAATTAAAAATCTTATTCTCTTAATGGGAAATCACAAATAAATCTGTCAAAAAAAATTTGGGATTTATCTTTTAATGCTGAACGAAAGAGACTCTTGTTTCGAAGTATGGTATTCGAAATTGTGATTTAGAGAAAAAATATACAAAATTAGAATTTTAAGTTGTTGTTACTTATGCCACCTGATCGGCAAAGGCCAAATCGAAGCCCACGAAATTCATCATGGCAAAGGGCTAAGGGACGCCTGTCGTTAGCCTTAGCTTTGAGCACCATACAGAGGACAACATGATTTTGCTCGGTTCTACCCCAATCCTGAGGGAGAACACTCTGGGGATCGTCAGGGGCATCCCACCTCTCTTCTCCTTCCAATAACCTCACGAGAGGACTTGCGGCTCGACCGCTATTTAGAGTACCCCCATGCCGTGAAGGCACCACACATTTACAAGCATCAATGCCTTCTCCCGGATTCGAATCCAGGCCCTATGACACTGCAGTCAGTCACTATACCGGATGGGTGGTAGACAATATTATAAGTTAATTTTAGGCAGAGTTTTAAGTAAACATCATAAATTAAGTTATTACACTCATATATATTTATCAATTATATGAATTGGACATCTTTGCCGTGGTTAATCATTATGGCAAGTAATTTAACCAAATTAGAAATCAGCCATGTACAATAAAATACTTTGCATCTTAATTTCTAATATTTTACAAATGATATCAGTTTTTTTCCAAGCTAATAAACTAAGTATAATTCTAATTAATATACGACATAGCCATCAGAATTTGTAGAATTATGTACATCTAAAGATAGATCTTTAACAATGTGTTTCTCAATATACAAATATCAATGTTAGTCAATACACATTATTTTTCAAAATGCATTGCGAAACTCTGACTTTTATTACTTACTTTACAAAGTAACTATTAACATGATTAATTTATTCGTAAATAATTTTTAAGTAATTGGTGCTAAATCAAACGGTTGAATGGGTTTAAAATAACAGAGTGATACATTCATGTTCATTACAATGCGTTGCTCTTGGTTAGTTAACCTAGATTTCTTTAGTTTATTTCTCGGGTAGAAGAAGAACATATATATTCACGCATATTTCTTGTGTATCGATAAATATTATAAATTTATGTGCGACATATACGTGTTTCTATTATTTAATATAAATTTTGGATAGTTCATAAATTAAAATTTTGTCATTTTATTTCAATTTTTGTGTTAAAATTTTACTTTGCCCTATTTTATTCTGTGGCAAATTTGATGTATCAGGAAAGCACAGGGTCTTTCATAATCCTTTCCCGGGCTTGGAAACGCTATAGTAAAAAAAAAAAAACTGAGACGAGTTAAAGAGAGAAAACACAGAAATAAAAGAACATTTGAAAGAATACAGAAACAATTCAGGTTTTATTTATATATTTTACAGGTGTTCCTCTTGGTTAAACGGCATACATCAATGTGATAATCCAGTTCCTGCCACACTTTACTCAACTATCATCACATGATACTATCAACGTTTTATTGACAACACATGTTATCATTTCCATGTTATTCGTGTTGTCCGAAAACTTGTTTTTTTTTTACATATGACCAAGTTTTCGTAGCCCCTTTCCCACTTGTTGTAGCAGAACTGCATGACAGGATAACACGTGCTGCCAATAATGTTGATTGTGCCGGCTGGGTGGCGTGGTTGATTTGTCGCTGGCCTTCTGCACCCAAGGTTGCGGGTTCGACCCCGGCCCAAGTCGGTGGATTTTCATGATGCAGAAAATCGACAGTGGCCATGTCGTATGATTATGTGGCATGTAAAAGATCCCTAGAGTGTCTATTTGGCTTGGATGCTCTCGGCAAAATTAAATCCTAGTACTGGTTCGCATCGCCAAGAGCTCAGGTGGAGAAAACCGGGCTTCAAAATTGCTTGCTGTAATTGGTATCACCTATGTGGTGCAGCGCTAAAAAGTGATACCAGCTCCCGGCGAATGTACTAGGTCTGCAAAGGTTTAAAATACCAATACGCAGCCCCATTGAAAAAAAAATAATGTTGATTGTATTATGTTGAGTAGAGCAAGACATACATACATAAAACACCTGTCAAGTATGTAAATAAAACCTGGATTTCTTTTGTATTCTTTCAAATAATCTTTTTGCAGTATTCGTCTCAGTTTTTTCACTATAGCGCTTCGAAACCTTGGAAGAGGTTATGAATAACCCTGCATATTTTTGAGTTCCTAAATGTGTGAAATACGCCTTTATAGAGTATCATACAATTATCACAATGTATAAAACAAATAATATAAAAAAAATTAAAGTCAATTCCTACTTTGAATGGATGAATAGAAAGTATTTTATTAACGATTGAATATATATATAGGGAGAGAGGGAACTAAAACAGTAGGAATTGAAAAAAGAGCATGATTTATGTGTCTGCATTGTTATTGCTTTGTTATACCAATGCACACCCGGTTTGGCTGAAAAACTGGTTTTCGACGCCAGCTTTTGTCATCGTTTTAACAGTTACAGCAATGTAGACGAATTTAAGTTGGCATCGAAAACCTGTAATTAATTAAATTAAATTTGAAAAAAACTGTATTAACATCAAGTGTCATCCACTACAAGTTTAAAAAATTTATTTGTACTTGATTGGATGAAAGAAAGTATTTTTTTTAACGATTGAAAATTTGAACAAATATATATATATATATTGAGCTAATAGTAGTAATTAAATAACTATCACCCTGGCTATCATCAAATTGATTTTTGATGGAGGCAGATTTTGATGGTTGGAAGGTAATTTTATAAAGAAGCAATCCAAATACTTTTTAACAACGAAGGTTGCAGGTTCAATTCCGGCTGGAATCGATAGATTTTCTGGATGCCAACATCGTTGGCCCACATGTCATATGATTATGTGGCATGTAAAATATCTTAAGTATGAATTTGGCTCTGGTAATCTCGGCAAAATTAAATCCCGGCAATATTTAGAATCCGACGAGAGCTTAAATTGAATAAATTCAAATGTCAAAAATTCGGTAGTGGGGACCTCTACTAGATTATATTACCAATAAAATGGCTCTCACGCTTGAAGACGCCTTGTCTACAAAGGCTTAGCTGCCAAAATGCAGCCCATTTGAAAATAAACTTTTCTTTAACAAATACTTTCCCTTTATGTCTTGTAAATCCCTGAATAATGGAAATTTCTTTTATAGAGGAGCCGTTGGCCAAGGGGAAGAGTACTCGGAGGATCCAGTGTCATCAACTATATGTTATATGTTAGAGGCAACCGCAGAGACTACGACAACTGGGCCGCTAGTGGAGCGTATGGCTGGAGCTGGAAAGACGTCTTCCCTTATTTTCTCAAGTCGGAGGATAACAGAGACCCTGCAATTGCCAAAAATGGTAATAGGGTAACTTCATCGTTTTCTTTCTGACCAGACACTTACAGTTGAGAAAGAGTGAAGGAGACTTTTTGAAAGATCTAATTTCAAAAGTCGATGAGAAAGGGAAGTTAAAAGAAACAATGCATTACGTACTACTCATATGAAGGGGTGTTGACTTTTCTGGAGGGCTGAAAATATAAACAATATTCAAATACATATAACTCTTTGAAATTAAAATTAAATAATTCGAATCTTTTACATATTATTTATAAAGGAATGGGGCTTCAGAAAAATGTAAAATGTTTAAAATATAATCATAATTTAAAAAATTATAAGCATATGAAGATAAGAAATATTTTTATAAGAAATATTAATTAAGTTTTACGGCGCGCATGTTATTTTCAAAAGTATTAGCTTTAATTACTAGCAATAAGTTGATTTATAAAGTTAAATGTATCCTTATTACACCGTAATAAATTTAAATAAATAGAATAATAAATTATATTTTTTAAAAAATAAAAAATATATATTTTCAAAATTTTTTTAAAAAATTTCAATATTTTTCAAATATTTTGAAATATAAACATATTGTATTCTAAATTTACTAGGGATTAAAGAGTATCATACATTTTATAATTCTATAAAGTTTTATGCATCAAAGACTACTGAATTAGAAAATAACGTGCGCGACACAAAAATTACTTAATATTTATTACAAAATTATTTCTTATTTGCATATGCTTTTAATTTTTAAAATTATGATTATATTTCAAACATTTTGTAGTTTTTTGAAATCATTATCCATTTCAAATAACATGTGAAAGAGTCGAATTATTTAATTTAAATTTAAAAGAAGTATACCTGTTTGAAAATTGTGTACATTTTCACCCCTCGAGACAAAATTAACACCCCTGGGACTCCTTAGAAAACTGTTAAATTTCTATCATTTGCCTGATTAGATCTCTTTTCAACCGTACGAATGACTTTATGCATAAAATGCTACGTGCTAATTGCAATATAATAATGTATCATTGTGAGACATAACAGCTAATAACACGTCATCCTAAATTGCCTAATGTCATAAGTTAATTAGTTGAAGTTATTGAATCAAATCGATTGCATTTTCATTCATCCGATTTTAAAGCTTTTGTTAATTCTTTTTCGTAATGAAGCATCGCATTGAGCGATAATTTTGGCCAATATTGGCTTAATGATTCAATTATTCTTGCAATACTTAGATGTTTATCCATTCGAGATCTACCGATAAAAACTAGCACGTCACGCTGATAAGTATTTTTGTGCTCATTCTATAATTGCTCGCATGGATTATTTACGGTTTATTCTCAACCTCAGTGGAGATATCATTATAAACATGAACATTACCAGATAGATTAAAATGTCATTTGGATTATGATATGACAGAATATTTAATTAAATGGAAATTTAATATGAAAACAGATCATTTAAATCGGTTATCATGTATTTTATTGAATTAATTTTGATTGGATTCTATTTAAATCATTCCCTTCATTTATCGCCAACATGGCGGCTAGTTAAATTTTTTTCATCATATTGGATACAAGTACCGTTACAAAAGTAACCATTATGACTGAACTCGAGAGTCCAATATAGAAAAAGCATGATGTTAGTGTAATTCGGAGTCATTTTATTTCTCCTCCGTCAAAGTTGAAGACTTAATTAAAATTTTGCTTTGATTTAAAAAAAATAGATTTGAAAGTTGTAACCTCTCATTTATTATCCTATTAGTTCCACATTGTATCATAAAAATATATTTCATTTCATTTATATTAATATAAAATTTGATTGATTCGCTGTTAAAATCACACTTAGAAGCAACACGAAGATTATGGACAACGAGGCCCAATAATTTGAAACACAATCAATCAAGCAACAACTGGGCAAGCACATTTACTATCCCAATTATCACAATACTCCAACATTAAAGTATCCGAACACGTTCAGAGAACTTTTTTAAAAAACAGCGTATTTAAACATTATAAATGCTTTTTAGAGGAAACAATACCAATAAATACGAATATTTAACTATAACAATATTTGCAATAAATTATCTAAAAAAAAATTTTACAAAAATTACAATTATAAGTGAAATTTCAGCAATATTTTTGAAAAACTTCAAATCTATTAGAGAAAAAGGAATAAACTTATATGAGTAAAAGCACTACTAAAACAAAGTAGATGCATTTATCTAGAAAATGTACTAAAATTTTAATGTTTCATTAAAATTTGAAAATTTTAGAGCTGATTGAGTAAACATGACAATTTTTATGAGACCATTATTTAAATAATAGGTCATAACTCAAAAAATATTCATATAATAAGAAGTATTTTAGTACATTCTCAAGAAAATAATATAAATATCAGGTTCAAAAAGTTTTATAGAAGTACATTTATAACATTTTGAGCTTTCAGACTCGCCATGAGAGATTTCGAACACACACAATGACCTCTTCTGGTAGACCAAAGAACCACTTCCGGTTTTTTTAATTTAAAAAAAATTGATTGTAATTTGGCCTCTATGTAACATAGAAACAAAACAAAGTATGTCTTGTAAACCAAAAAAATCCTCTTTTCAATAAAATATAAAACAAAAATATCTGTTTTGGCAGAATTTAGTCATTTTAAACGTGTTCGGATACATTAAGACTATAAATTCGACGGTTTTAACATGTATCTGCCCCAATACGTTTGGTTGTAGATGCAGCATGACTCAATGGAAGAAAGGTTGCAAGTTCACGAAGATGACCTTGCGACTATCACAGTTACGAAAAATATTCAAACCAAAAGTATTCGACAAGTATCGCAATAAACAACGAGAAACTGTAACAAAAAACTGTCGTATCAAAATAATAATAAATGATAAGCACCTATATTTCTGAATGCACAAAGTATATATATATATAGCAAAAACCTTATTACCATTTTTAAATTTACTTTACCATCTCGAAGCCCTAATACGATTCTTTCAGTTTATTTATTTTATTTTTCCAATTACTTTACCTTTCTTCTGCATTGTTTAGAAATGTTGCCTCGGGATTCAAGTGAGAAATCATCGCGCCAATCAATTCTCGCCCAGTGAACTTCATAACATTGTCCTTAGTAATTGCTGCATTCTCTTTCATTCGCGCGCGCGTCACAACTATTAAAAGATCCATTGTATTTATAAAGGAAGAGCCATTGTAAAGTTAACGTATTTGATTTTACACTTACTCGAAGTTTCACTGCTGCTAATTAGTGGTGATAAATCTTATGTTTTGATTATGCAGGTATATTACAATACCTTAGTTAATTGATCAGCAGGATTATATAGGTTCAGTATGCTAGATTGTGTCTATTCGTATCCATTGCATATACCGTTCTAGTATGAATCCTGGTTTATAAAAGTTAAAAATATATAACAATTATTGATAATCAGTATTAATATGAAAGTTAAATTCTTAAAGCACTAAGCGAATGAAAGTAATTTAAATAAAGATTAAGTTACCATCTTCAGTGTAAAATAGTGTAAAAGATGTCCCCCGACATCCTTTAATGATCGGAGTTAGAATGAGTACCAGCCATAATAAAAAAAAGTATTAATCCTTTAACAAGTTTCACAAACCCTGACTAGGAAATGCACTTACAATAAAGTATTGGAGCAAAAGCGAGGAAGGTGAGATTTTTAATATTTAATTATGAATAGAATCACTTACTTTTGGAAGGTTTGGTAATTTCATTCTAAATAATCGTACCCCCTATCTCAGATAATCAACTTCTGGTCGATTTGATTCTAATTTATATATCTTATTGACTGAGGCGTCAATTATCAATCTTATACATAAGTAAATTAATCGACGAGTCTCTGTCGTCCAGTTTTCAATTACTTTACGTTAATCTCTAACTTCTATCATCTCTCTCTCTCGAACCTAATATTTAATGCTTAAATATAAGCCCTGATTTACATAGATCGCGTCTTCTTCTTCGGGAGAAAGTTTTCAGTTGAGCAATATTTAAGTAATAGATTTTCCCCTAGAGGATTAGTAAGAGGCAAGCAAATAGATCCGTTACAATAGTACTCTCCGGGTCAAACAGTGACATCTTGATTTGAATTTTATGATAAAAAATGTTCTCTTTCTGTCTGAAAGTCAATGTAAAACGGCCGTTTTTGCCGAATATTCATGATCGTAAGTTTTGCAGTGCCCGATGTTCAAGTACAACTCCAAGCTAGAGTCCTGAATCCACTTAAGATATCTATTTCAGAATTATGGAGGTTGCTTCTCGTTTATTTAAACTAATTCTTATGGCTCTTTAAGTTACTGGTATCACACGTGAGGTACCGACTCATGTTTTGACCTTGAGTCTCGACCCTAGTTCAAAATTGCAATTTCCAGGTGTTGCTGTAGAACAATTTCAGCTCAAACGAAGCAATATAAGAAATCTTTGAAAAAAGGGCTATATGTGAAGTAATATCTTATTTATATGTGATGTGATCAAATTGACCTATTCTGATAGCAAGAAATGACAGCGATAACTTTTTAAAGTTTCATTTATTGTTTTAGCGCATTCTTAAAATTTAAGGTAAAAGCTTTCTCACTTGCTCACTACAAATTGGATGAGTGGAAAGTGCGAATGCTTTTACTTAAAGAGGTTTATGATTATATGCATCAAATGCTTTGTCTTGTTATGTTAAGTACTCTTATCTATTGTTGGATGATGGACAAACATGTTACTTTTACAGATATTATATATAATTCATCGTAAAATCATTCACATAAGAATCTTAGGAAAAAATCAAAATGATTACTGTACTTATCATGAGATCATGAATGTCATTTTTAATTTCTGTTCCTGAAACTTCTTTTGTGGAAAACATGAAATTCCTGTCAGTTGATTCGTGTTGTTCTTCCTCCAGGTTACCACGCCACTGGAGGCTACCTGACCGTGACATCGCCTTCCTATGCGACGCCCTTGGCCTTTGCATTCGTGGAAGCCGGCATGCACCTGGGATACCCGAACATCGACATCAACGGTCCACAGCAAACGGGTGAGTCTGCTCAAGAGAAATCGGAAGTCGCGCTCTGCGGCACTTATGGAATCGGTGGAGCCTGAAATGCAAACACACTCTCATTCCACAGCTAATGCTCATTCACTGTAGGGTCTGCATATTTTCTTCCCAAACGCACAGTATGAATTGACCCTTCAAACCTCCTTCAGACAGGGAGGGAGACATAAATCCTTTATATTGCTTTTCCGGATCCGTTATTCTAATCAGAGGTCCGTGGGAAAGCTTTCAAAAAAGTGTTTAGACCATGCTTGTCTAAAGTGCGACCCACGGACCGCATGTGGCCCAATCGCAAATTATGAAAATATTTCAATTTATATATTTTTATTTAAAAAAATAAATGTATGCACAAAATACGCAAAATAGGCTGCATTAATTTTCGATTTAACTGATGAGTTTGAAAGAAGATCTCAAGATTTTTTGAAAAAACGAAGAGTATTTCAATATATTTTCTACCCCGATTTCTCTAGAAATAAATGAATTACCTTCAAATGGAATGCATTGAACTGAAAAGTGACATTCAACTGAAAGAAAAAATTTGGGAATGTTTCTGTACTGGAGTTTTATAAAGATTACCTATACTGAGCGATAAATATCCTCATTTTCACATTCATGCTTTATTAATGTCTTTAGCTTTTGGGAGTACTTATATTTGTGAACAGTTATTTTCCAAGAATGAAGCATACAAAAAAAAAATACGACAAAGATCACTGACAAACATTTGAAATGCATTAGGAATTGCAACTTCGTCTATTGAGCCCGATATCCATTTGTTTGTTCAACACAAACGCAAATTCATTCATCTCATTAACTTGATTTTTTTCTATCTTTATGAAATCCAAATTAAATGAAATGAAACTTTTACGAATTTAAAATAAATGTGCGCCTATTAATGTCTAATTCAAATTTTAAGAAATATAATAAAAATAAGTTTATTTATTTTAATAAAACTACATAGAGTTAATTTTTATTTCAATTTGTTAAAAAATATTGTGCATGTGCGGCCCAGAAAAAAAAATTATTTTTGCAAAGCGGCCCACAAGCAGTCATAGCTTAGACACCCATGGCTTAGCCCTTTAACGGGGCTTATTTTCCCTCATTTTAAAATTGGTAATTGTCGTATTAAGTTATAACCTTATCTGCATGTTTTACACAGAATATCGAAATAGAACGTATGACAAACGCAATTACATAAACGGGAATGTTAAGGGAAGAGAAAAAAAAGATCTGTCCTATCAATTAGGCCCCAAGATAAAATATTCGCGGGCTGTATTATTATTATTTCAGTTTATTTTGCCGTATTGTTATATATTAATCTGTTTTCTCACCTGTGTGTGTTTTATGTTATTCGGTTAATATAATTTTGGGCATATTAAAGCATATTTGTGAACAAAGACAAATAATTCTAAAGGAATAATTATATTCTATTACCAAGAAAATCTAAGAAAACTGCATATTGTTATGTACTTTTTTATGATTTTTTTTAATTCACATCGAAACAAACTAAAATAGGGAGGTACAAAGTAATATTTACTCTTAGTAACCTTATTGTCCTGTTTGAGAATTACTATATAAATGTATTCTTTTAATACATGACTTTTAACTTCTGTATAATATATATATATTCATACTGTATAATATGTACTTTAAAAATATTTTAAGGAAATTTTATACATATGTACAATTGTTGTTTTATTACATGATTTAAAAATCAAATATGTTAGAGAGAAAAATTCAGGAGTTTTTTCTTACTCTCTTGATAATTCGAAGTTTTTCATTGGTCCCTTCAACTTTGAATTATTGAGAGTTGACTGTATATATATTAGTCCCCCTCCCATTTCCACCTCAAAATAACATTTTCAGTTATTTAAGTCACCTAGCTCTAGCATTTACCCATATTGTGTCAGGAGTTCATCTCGCAGTCGCTTTTCTCATCTGGATATGTTGTTAGTGAATCAAGAGCAAACGAATGACCTTAAAGTGACAGCGGGAACTAATTAATTTCGAACGAGATGAACGTTATAAAAATAACATTTTTTCACATCTGTGTTGTTAGTGCTGATTTTAAAGGTGTGTCAAATGTCTCAGGAAGTTCACGGCAGATTTCTCTTCAATGGGTGTTTGTGGACCCCCGCAGCTTATCTTTTATACACACAACACAGAACAATTTGTTGTCCTGTGAGTACAGTGTCCTAAAATCACGCATTGTATTTCCTTTTTTGAAATGAAACACTCGGGGTTTCTCACTGACTGAAATTTTTCTGACAATGTTGACCTCATGTTTCAACAGAGAACTTGACACAAACCTTAATAAATTTAAGGGAGAAAGAAAGGACTATTGTTTTCATTGTATTGTCAATGCAGTTATATAATATGTGGGGTTTTTTTTCTTGAAATTATTCAGTTTTGACAAACTTTCGGACTGCTCTTGAATAGAATGATACTCTGTTTATAGAATTATATACATATAAATATATGTAACAATGTCACTGGACGTGAGGCATTTTTCTGTGAGGGTCTATTAATTTGATCAAGTCGTTGAAGGATTGAGGTCGCTTGTTGTTTTAATTGCACGTTTATTTAGTTAATTAAAATAGACACAAAACAGACTCATTAACATTAAGGTATCCTACTAGTGGCAACTTTTTTTTAAAAAAATGGAGACATGGGGATTTTTTTTTTTTAATGATTTTTAGATTTGTTTAGTACATTTTAAGAAAAATATGCTAAAATTAAGAAGAGAAAAGGAAAATATTGTTACTAAAATGGGGAAAAATGGTTTACAAAAAGTTACATAAACGGGTCCCTTTCTGCACCAAAAGTTTATGAACAAATTTTCAATTTTTCGATTCTTATGTGTTGCTATGTTGTTCGTTTTTGAAATGCCTATAAGATAAGAGATATTTAAATTTTTACAAAACCTAGAGCACTTTATCTTAGTTATTATATGCAATTGCTTAAAATAACTGTGACTGCTAAATTTGAAGGTTAAAATACTTCTATTATACAGAGTATACACAAAAAATTTCAGTTAATTATTTTTAAAACTTTTTTAGCAATCGCTGGCCCCGTTTGAGCACTTAAAAAACATTTGGTGTAAAACGCTTTTAAAGTATGACATCTTGCTTAAAGTAATGACATTTACTTTTACTAAAACACTTGTAGTTTTTATTCTAGTGAACGGAAAATAATAAACTTGGTATTTTTATAAAGTTAATAAGTTGGCCTATAAAATAAAATCATAAAATTGGCAAAATTCACAATTTTAGGGTAGTCGGATACCTTAAGACGATGTACAAAAGTATTCTTCGTTCGCGCCAAAGACAGTTTGTAGTTTTCTCAACCTGAAGCTTGAAGAATCATATGGTTTCGGTAAAAGCTATTGTGATTGGTCAGAATACGTGGATAATGCGATATTACAATATTTTGTTTTAAAAAAACGTGAACGTGACAGTTTTTAGGAGATAATGTTGTGGTTAACAATATATTTCCTGTTATATATAGGCTGGTAAACTAAAAGTAAATCATCACGCGAAGTCTAGGAGGACTCCAAACCATTATAAATATTAAGAAATCTCTCAACAGAAAATTTCAGATGTGAAT
Organism: Trichonephila clavata; assembly: GCA_019973975.1. Lineage (NCBI taxonomy): Eukaryota > Metazoa > Arthropoda > Arachnida > Araneae > Nephilidae > Trichonephila > Trichonephila clavata. Next base: position 55,384 of record BMAO01008595.1, read on the forward strand.
TATATATAAGGAAAATTCATTCTTTTTTTCAATGCTTCTTGAATTGGAGCTTATTTTTGCTCCCTAATTATTTTTTGGCATTTTAATGCACTTAAAAAATTTCTGGTACGTTCTGGCATTGTCTCCTCGCCTTTTGCTGTTGCCTGGATTCATGATAACTTTATGACGAAGATCACGTGCTTTGTTACCGATAATGTTTTTTTTTATTTCTAATGAGCTTCGGATTGGTGTTTTACCATTGGCTGGTATCTCTTTTTAGTGCGGCCCCATATAGGCGTATACCAATCGCCGCAGGTAATTTTGACACCCAGTTTCCTTCCTAAGGAAACTGGACTTCCACCTGAACTCTGATGATGCGAGTCTATACTAGGATTTAATTTTGCGGAGAGCATCCAAGCCAAACAGACACTCTAGGGATCTTTTATGTGCCATATAATCATACAATGGTCTCTGTCAATTTTCTGCATCATGAAAATCTACCGACTTGGACCGGGGTCAAACCCGCAACCTTGGGTGCAGAAAGCCAGCGAAAAAGCAACCACGCCACCCAGCCGGTTTGTTACCGATAATGTACAGCCTTGAATTTACTAAGACTGTTGTAAAATTATGTGTGTGTGAAAGCTACAATATAATTAATTGTACTATGCTTCAAAATTCCCATAATCCGTAAGTGATGAAACTCAGAGAATCAAGTACCAGTTGAAAAATCTTCGTCACATAAATCTGGTTTGAAGATGCGAAATATCTCTATTATGAGTTATCGTTGTGCATTTTCTGGTGCACCTTTAATCAAAGCAGCTATTTTTGTTTGGTTATAATCGTTAAAAGTTTGTTTATTTTTTCTCACAAGTATAATTTGTATTTCAAGAGGCTTTGAGACACAAGTGTTAACGAATTTGCCATTCATTTTAAACTTGATTATGTAATTTTTTTTCATTTGTTTGTTATTTTGTTTCCAAAACATTTTAATGAAATGGTCGTTTCACTCTCCTCCACTCCTCTGTACGTAATTTAAAAACAATTGGTTTTTTAAAAATGATAATAAGTTTTTCAGAATCAATGCAATTGAATGTGATAAATTTGTATAATACAGATAAATTTAGTTTATTTTGTCTGAATTTATCTCTTCTTTACAATATTATAAAAAAATTAATATTGATTCATTGTCTGTAATCAATGAATTTTCTTCCACTTAAGATATTTAAATGAAAAGATTCAATTATTTAAATAATAATAATAAAGGGCGTCAGATACACATTGTCATGCGCATCTATAAAACAAATTTAATTTCAAAATTCCAAATTTTTCGAAATCAAAAAATTTATTTCCTTAAGAAATGTCTGTATCTAAATTTCCATACTAATTTTAAATTTTCGCCCAAGATATATTTACGTCAAATTATTTTTACTTAGAAATAACGACAGTAATCAAATGCAAGTAAAAAAAAAAAAATTGCATAATTTCAATGATTTTCAGAAAAGTTATTTTTGCATTTTAAATTATACGTTAATAACATTATTTAAGATGCAAAAATTGGTTGAATTTTTGTTTCAAAACAAAATTGCTTGCAATAATTCTTTACTTTTTAATATATCACGCAATAAGAAAATTAGAGTAGCTACATCTTTCTCAAAAATAACTTTGTTTCTTTGTCTTTTCTCGTCAGTGTTGCATGAAATGTTTTTTCTTTTAAAAAAAGAAAATAAATTCCCCTGGTTTTTGATTTATCATCATCAAATTGTTTTGCGTCATTCTTTTAAAAAATAAACACTCCAAGTAAAAAAATGCAGCTCTTAGAGGGAAAATCGAAAACAATATGCAACACAAAATAAGGAAGGATCTAGAACTATATCACATTTAGTCTGAACATATATTAATTGTATGGTGAGAAAAAACTGTTGTACGGTCAATTTTTAAACAACATAAATTGAACACTCGTTCATATTTAGTTTTTAATATGTTGTCAAATCTCCTATAAAAATTAAGAAGGCAATTATATAATTAAAATCAAACATGGGTTGATCAATTTTTTTTTCAAACAGTTTAATTGTTTCACAATGATCAGTTAAAAAATTTTCACATGTATAAAGAGAAGAATTTAGAGAGAAGTAAACTTCATGATAAATAAAAATATGTATATACTTTAACTGCAGGAAATATTATTGCCTGATTTTGGAAAAGCACGGGTGATTTCTGAATAATATCTCGAATCAAATTATACAGTTTTCTCCAGAACTCTATTAGCAAGTTTATGGATCGACTAGTTGGCTAAAAAAGCTTTGGTCTTACCTAGGGGTCGGCAATCCTTGGCACGTGGTACAATTCTAAGTGGCACTCTGCACTACTTTTCAAATGTGTCAATTTTTGTGGGGATAGAAGTTGATAAGTTTGTAATGGACACTTAAAGAATTACGAAAAAACCTGAAAGGTAAATTTTTAAAAGATAAATTTACAGCTATTTCGTAAATTACTGAATGTCATTGCTGGAGAGATTTAATTGTTTGAAGAGAGAACATTGCATGTACTCTCTGCTTTTCGCTCTGGGTTTTACACATCTAAGTGAACAAATCTTTTCTAATATGAAAAATATTTCGAGTCCTCAAAGAAATTGTTTAACAACTGAATGCTCAAAATCGTGTCACATATTATACCAATGATTTTGCGATATGATAGCGTAGAGTAGTGCAAACACTAGGTTCCCATTAAAATTTTATTAAATTTTTTTTAATTGTAAAAATGAGATACTTATATTTTATGTTGTCAATTTTTTATTTTAATAATAAATATGTAAAAAAACACACACACATAATATATGTACAATTTAAATTTTTTTTGAAGAAATAGTTATATTTATGCTGTTTATTCTTATGTTAAAAAATACCTTTAAAAGAGGCAAAATTTATCTATAATAAAACTGTAAATCTACATTATTGACCTCTATTCTCCAACTTTGTATGAATTATCGCAGGGATAGAATTCTTTCAAAAATGTCCGACTGTGTGAACGTTGAATCATATCGGTAAGTTGATTTGGCGCGCCACTGGTAAAAGATTGCCGACCCCTGGGCTTGCCCGTGTTACAGGGATTCTTTTCCTACTCTTTAATCTTTGATATAATAAAAGCAATTAAGTTTCTCTTGTTACAAGGGTCTTGTATCTTCAAAAGAGAAGGCCAAAACATCGTTAAAGTTCAGAATTCCAAATTCTAAAGTTAGAAAATTTAATCGAGTGTTATTCATTTCTCTATATGATGCTATGAACTCGCTCATCGAAATTTCTTAGTCAAGATTCTTCTTGTCGTGATCGGTCTATGAGTTAAATTTAAGCGCGAAAAGGCCTTCATGTCTCTATAGGGCTTTGGATCATCACCTTTATCAGGTTAATGGTAATGTTATCATATAAGTGCTGAACAATTTTTTAAAGATAAAACTGGAAAATTTAAATAATATCAAAATTTATACATTATCAAAATTTTTATTGAAATTTTCTGTTTTGGTTTTTAGGAGTGCTGATTCCTCAAGGAACGATCCGAAGAGGAGCACGCTGTAGTACATCGAAAGCATTTCTGCAATCAGTGAAAAAAAGAAAGAACTTAGATATCGTCACCTATGCTTATGCAACTAAGGTCAGTCATTATTACTGAATGTACCTGTTACAACAGTTAATAATTTGTTAAAGTTTATTGGAACTATTTTAATTACCAAAAAAAAAAAAAAGAATCCTACGAAATTTTTTAATTTTAAGGGGATATTTTCCCCTTCCGTTTTACATAGAAATTTAAAACCTCCTTGCTGTTTTTCAAAAAAATTAAATTTTGTACTATGAAAAGCTACTTATAACTGTAAAATTTAAAAAGGTATAAAAGGAATTAAAATAAGTTAAAAAATTAATGAAAGTTTTTAGGCATTTATAAAATATCCGATTAAAATTTTGACTATAAATTTTGTATGTTTCGTTTGTGAATATAGAAAAAAAATTTATTCAAATGGCCATATTGCGAGATAAAATACTTAAACAGTTTTATTAATTTACCTATTGAGTTACTTTAATAATGATTATAATTGACAGTAGAAGAATGAAAATAATAAGTAAATGCAAAAATAAATAATAATAGGTAAATGTTATTGTGTCATTAATGTGTCACACAATATTTTTCCACGAAACATGTTTTAGTGCAGTAAAAATGAAACCCAATTACATTTTCAACTTATGTGGTGCTTTGTTTTAGATTTAATCTTGTGTTTATTTCTTTACTCATCTCAACTGAAACAAATAGTATTCAATTATATAAAAGCATCTGCTGGATAAAATACACACAAACGTTTGTTATTACCGTTGTGGGATTGAGTCCCGGAACCCTTCTTGTAGAGGGGTGATGAAATTAAATCTGTCGAAGCTAAAAGTCATCACATTAGCGTGGTGTGGATTTCCGGAAAGTAGAATAACAGCTAAAGTGTCGTTCTCTTCACTTCATGAAGGTTCAAAATTGTGAGGTCCGTCTCCAACAGCCCTCGAGTAGTTTAAAAGTACAATTAATAAGCAATAAAATGAGATTCAATTTATATCACTTTGTCAGAACCATTATTAAGAAATTAGATCAATACTCAGAAGCCAGTGACTGAGTGTTTAGAGCATGGCGCTTCCACACCACAGGTCCGAGGTTCAAACCTCGGGCTTGGCAAGGTTGACTCATCTTTTCAGTGGGTCGATAAATGAGTACCAAGCTCGCTTGGGAACTTAACACTGTGGGTTTCGCGTTAGACTGGCCATCTGATCAGAACATCTGCTCTTGCACCACCGGTCCCAAGGTCATGTATACTGAATTGGGCACAGTAGGCCATGGCCCTAATGGGCTGTTGCGCCATCAAGTTAAGTTTAAGATCTATATTCACTACTCATGTACTAATTTGACATTTACTCATTTTCCCATCAAAATCTTGAGCAATGACACAAAAGGATGGAAATACTCTTGGTGTCTTTGAGCGTCGGATCCTAAGAACCATTTTTGGAGGAACTCAGGTTGATGGCATGTGGCACACACGTTTAAATTTAGAACTCAACTGTACCTTCAGGGAACCAGACGTTGTCAAATATATAAAAACCCCAAGAATTAAATGGACTGTCCCCGTTATTAGGATAAAACAAGAACGCTCAACTCAGAAAATCTTTTTGGCCAAGCCCACTGGAACAATAACCAGGGGTCAACCAATCTCTTGTTCCAGTGAACCCGACTCAGGCCTAAAAAAGGTGATATCGCTATCCTAAGAGTAATTAATTGGAAGACCATGGTCATAAAAAAAGAGAGTCTTGAAGAAAGAATTTTGAGATGGCTTAGACCCTCCCGAGGCTACCACGCCATTGAAGAAGAAAGAAACTAAAAGAATATTTTACTATATGAAATACATTTTATAAAGAGTGGTTAAATTAAAAATTTTTTTTGTCGTTCTTCGTTTTATAGATGAACAACCTCCTTTTCTTTTCCAGATCCACATAGATCGCCATAAGCGTGCCAGAGCCGTGGAATTCGATCGCTTGAAAATGACATACATCGTCAAAGCAAGAAAAGAAATTATTGTTTCGGGGGGATCTATCAACAGCCCACAGCTGCTGATGTTATCAGGTATAGGACCAAGGCATCACTTAGAAGAAATGGGGGTGAGTTACTTTTTCGTATTTAATTCGTTGTACGTAGTTTTAGTTAAATTTAACAATATAATACCAAGTAGCAGACTGTTGTGTCCTATGTGAGCATTTTAAACTTGGTATAAAAGGAATCTGACATGCTTTGATGCTTTATTCAGTTTCAAGATTGTTTAAACGACGTCACGTATTCGAATTATACAACATATTAGTAATCAGGGATCATTCATTTGTAACCAGTAATCAGTGCAAGTCATCAGTGATCAATGGGAAATGTACCTTACATGTTTGGCTTGCCCTTAGGAGGTGAACTTACTCATACATGTTGCGCACGCGAGGTGTATATATTACTTGACTTAAAAATTTGAAATTTTCGATAAAGTTAAACAGGTACGAAAATTATGCCAATTTACTTTCATTTTCATGGAGTTGTTTTTTCCAGATTGAATAATGAAGAACTAATATACCATAAAATCCGGTTTAGAAGGCGCACCTGTATTTTAAAGCTGCACTTTCTGGTTTTTAGGTATATTCGCCGTAAAACGCGCACCTACTTTTTGCAAAGAATTCTGTAATCTACGTATACAACGCTGTTATGTTTTGAAGCCATTTATTCAAGGTATTATCCGAAAAAGCTTTAGAAAGATAGTATATTTCTAGAACTGCAACTCTTAAAGTTCATAAGGAATGTCATTTTTTTTTCCAAATAAACAATTTCGATATATGTAGAAGTCAAGCTTTTTTTTTTGTCCCCATCTCTTTTTCTCATTTTTATATCCGGCGTATAATGCACACCCTTGAACTTCGGTCTTATTTTTTGTGCTAAAAGTGCGCGTCATACGCCGGATTTTACGGTATTTTGATGTGGGTTATGCAGCTTAGATATTTCCAATCAAAAAAGAAAAAAAATTTTCCAGCAACTGAATTTGAAAAAAAAAAGCTGTAAAACGTATTGCATGTTTTTAGTTTAATGAACTCGATACATGTGACGTCATAGCCACGTGACAGAGGCGATCACGTGTTTCAAGCTTTTCTGTTAATATGCCTCACAGTAGCCAGGGATATTTAAAGGCATGAGGCAAATGCGGCCAGGATTTGAGGGAGACCTCGTTTCGTTCATGACTCAGCTCGGATAAGATCGTGATCCAAATAATTTGAATCGTCAAATGTTTTTCCCGGACATATTCTTCAAAAACTCTGAATTTTGAACTGTATGCCAACTGGCAACAGAGGCAAAACTGCAATATGTCATGTCCGCACGTCGTCCGTGAATAGTCAAAAGCATACCATCATACACCATCATTGTTCATTTTGTCGAAAGGTGGAAGTAGGCCGAGTTGGTTTGCGCCTAAGTCTGATAGATTGTAAGTCACGCACGATCATTTGTTATGGATCATCGCTTGTAGGAGTATTTGACAGGATATGCTACATGCTGTCCTTTAAAAAGAGTCACAGGTGGCCCTACTTTTCTATAGGAGCCCCAAGAAGTTCTTAAGACATCAATGACTATAGCCCCATTTTGCTTTTTACGTAAACTATCTTTTAAAAATTATATTTTTGTTAACGAAATTAACGCACATAGGTGAGCAAAATACGTTTGGTTTAAAATTACCAGTATCATACAAGAAGTTATGTGTTTTTATTTTGGAAAACCTTTTGAAGACTTTTAAGATTCGAAACTATGATTTTGCAAAAACGTACAAACGAATATTTCTTTTAATATTTAGTGTCCGTTAGATCAGAATACAAGTATAAAATTGCTTTAAGAATATTATTACAATAAAAAATTATTTAAATGCAATATTTTGACGAAAAAATGAACTTAGAATTACTTATTTTCAAAACATTCTCCTTTTATGAAAATTGCTTCTATAATAATATATTTTGCTTATATATAGCTAAGACTTTTCTAGAGAGCTTGACTTAGGATTTTAGAAAATTTCACATTATTTTCAGATTTATTACCAATTGAAATAATTACCGGTGTTTTTTTCTGTTATTAAATTTTCTCCACTTTGATATACTAAAATATGTATAAACCCACTTTTAAGTCATATAGTTCCAAAATCCTAGTTCAGGCTCTATACAGACGTTTACTCTATATATAGACTAAATATTTTTAATATAGAAGCATTTTCCACAAAAGGAGAATGTTTTGAAAATATGTAATTTTATGTTCATTTTTTGCTAAAATGTTGCTTCTAAGTATTTTTTAATTGTAAAAATAATCTTAAAACTATTTTATACTTGTATTCTAATCTAAGTGACACTAAATATTTAAAAGAATATTCGTTTGTACACTTTTGCAAAATCGTGGTTCCGAACATAGTCGGATACCTTAATATACTTGGAAATCATTACCTAATTATAAAATCCGAGATTGTATCGGTATTTAACAGCACTCACAAATCTAATGTCAGCTTTAAATTCAATTGAAAATGCATGATTATATTTATCACGTGACCATCAGGAATTGATCGCATTACGAGATTAATTTTAAGTTGTAAAAGTCTGCATTTGGAACAAAAAATGGATAGAACGAGTACGACTTAAATTTGATTCTAATAATTCTATGTAAGCTATTTTTTTTTTAAATAAACTTTACCTTATTTTGAATTTTGGTAAATAGGTTAGGAAAATCTGCGAAGTTTATACATAGAACGATTCTTAAAAATTATATAATGAGAATTAATTATATCTTAGTTGATACAATCCTCAAAATTAAAAAAAAATTAACACAATACTTTTCCCCATGAGAAATAAAATACATATTCCTTTATGCAACTTCTGTAACTTTCCACAAAAAGAAATGTTCTCCAAACTTCAGAACGAATTAGGGAAACAAAAGCTTTAGAAATCATTTTGTACAATTTACATAAGATAATATAAATCATTATTTCAGAAAAAAAAAGAACCCGTTCTTTAGTCAGATACATTACCAAAAATATTCAAAAAATTCATAAAATAAATTGAAAATAATTGCTCGGGGATGAACAATTTAAGAATTCTCGAGAAATTAGTTCAAAATACAGTTTTGAAATAGCCAATTCGTTACGAACAATTACATTAACAATTTTCATTCAACGACGTTAATTTGTTATTGGATTCTCACGACAGCATAACGACAACAAAAGAATTGAGAGCTATCGTTTTTATTTCAAAACTTCCTTTTTAATCACCCAGAAAAAGATAATTTTAGCGCTGTTCAGGTGTTAAAAAAGAAAACTAAAACAAATACGTCCGGGTTTCTAACTTATGCCGCTGAAGGAAAAATAGCCACCACACAAATAGAAACATGACCCGATAAATAATGTGTATTGTAGCGTCAAAAGTCAACTTGAAAATTTGATGGGCTCTTAAAAACTCGCAGGAAAGTTTAGTGTGGATTTGAAGAGAAACATTACTGTACTTCCGTTTTGTGTGTGGCAGTAAAATATTAATTGTGTGTGTGAATGCAGATGCAAATTAGACGCGACACAGATAAGTGTATGGTAATGTTAAATTAGCGTGTCTCTAAATTGTGCTACAAACTATGAAGAAAGGACTTTATGTGTGTGCAATTGAAATCTATGACGATATTTGTATTTAATTTCGTCTTTATGGGTCGCCATTGTCCAGTTCGTAACGCTTAAGTCCAGTGACTGGTGAAGCGAGTATAGAAGTCATTTCACGGAATTTTGCTTATCCAAAGATTTTTGATTAAAATATATTTTGGCGGAACGAAAAATAAATTACGGGAGAGTATTTTATGTATCTTCGGGGGAAAAGAAGCGGGTATAATATATGGTTTGTTTTTCAATACGTTTTATATGAGAGTTCTTCAATTTTTAATAAGGATAAAAACAGAATTATATTCCTGAGGCAAGAAAGAAATGATATATATATATATATATATATTTGGTTTTTTGAATGCTGCATATAATTTAAATAAAAACAGTTATTTTTTATTGAAAACAAAATACAAGAGAAATGTAGCTCACTTACTCATCACGAGATCTCTTGAACTATTAAACTTTCTGACTTGAAATTTAACAAATACATTTCTTTTACAGAATAAGATCTGCTTAGAGAGACTTAAGCGCAAAATTGCCCCTTATTGGTTTTGCATAAGGATTACTGAGTTGTTATAGATAACAAATTTTCGTTTTTAAACGATTGGATCTACACACTTGAAATTTCGGATGCATATTTCTTTTGTTGAGCAGAGATTCACTAAGAACAAGTCTTGCGGAAATTTACTTCCAATGGGGTTTAAGGGAGGATACAGGGACGCTATACATAAAACAAATTCTTTTCTCTTTTTTTTGAACAATTAAGACTTACATACTTGAAATTTGGTAAGCTTGTTTTTGTTGTTGTTGGGTAGAGATGCGCTAAAAATTAGTTTTGCGGAAATCGATTTATGGATGCTAATAGAGGAGTAAAAGAAAATAAAATCTGTCTTTTTTTTTTAAAGTAATAAAACGAGAACTCTAAGAGTGTGTTTCTTAATATAACCAAAAATCTAATGCTAAGACTTGAACATCAATTATTAATTTAAAAACGAAAAAAAAGCCCTACAGCATCATGAAGTACATAACCGTCCATCCGGTATGATGTTTAGCGACGTTGTGTGTGTGTGTGTGTGTGACTGCTGTGCCGTCGGACATGGATTCGAATCCCGGAGAAGGCATGGATGCTTATAAATGTGTACTGCTTTCGCAGCCGCAAGTTCTCTCATAATATTGGTGAAAGGGGAAGAGAGGTGGGAGGCCCTTGACCATCCCATGAGGCTGTCTCTTAAAATTGAGTCAAATGTACTGTCATCTGCATAGTGCTCAAGGCTATGGCTAACGACAGGCGTACAATTTTGCCCTTTGCCATGATGAATTTCGTGGGCCTCGATCCCGCACATGCCAATCAGGCGGCATTAGTAAAAACAATAAGCGAAGCGGTCGGGTAATGGCTAGTATACACCCATATATTTATATATACGAGTTGAATAAATGGAAATATCTTTTTCTAATCGGTTTAATAGCTTTGGGTAAATAAAAAAATGAATAACTTTACATCAAAGAAATTGTTTGTAAAACTGTTACTTTTAAAACTTCAATAAAAGAATAATGTTCTGTTATTGCCTTCCAGATCCCTGTGATACAGGATTTACCGGTTGGATACAATTTACAGGACCACATATTCCCTGGTGGAATACACTATTTAGTGGACGAACCCGTGGCCATTGTCCAACCAAGAGTTTTCACTTTTAAAGAAATCATCCGATATCTGTCTGTAGGGCGAGGTAACCCTAATTAAAACTTCCACAAATCATAGTTTCTTAAAAATTTTCAAAGTTTTTATTTTTACAAAATTTTACGAAAAACCTTGGTTTTATTTGTATGCAAAGAAATGGGAATCATCAGTTTCCTATTACAAAACAGGGAAATTGCTTATGAGTCCCTTTTTCAGAACAATTTTATTTTTATCAGATGTGTTAGGTCGATTATTATGATCGATAATTTGTGTACATTAAAGAACTGAACTATTTTTATGAAAAAGAAATCTTTAATTCAAGGAATAAGATCCTCTGTAAATATAATTTGATGCTAAATATCATTATGTATTCAAAAAAGAAAATAGAACAGAATATTAAGACCGCTTAATTTAGAATAAACGAAAGAATAAGAAATTATTTCTTTAAAAGAAACATAATTGCTTATGCGTACTTTATTTTTGTTATGTAATAAATGTCCAATTCCTGAGAGGTAAGCATAGCGAATTTTTTTATTCTTTAGAGTTAATAAACTTCAAAATTTGGGAGTGAAATTTCAATTAGGTTACACACCAAAAAGAATACAATGCGAACTTCAAGCTGTGTAAGAAAAAAAAAATAGAGATACTTCAAGGTCTTAAAAAATATTTTCAATCTATTCAGGAATCAGATTTAAAATGAAATAGGATTAAACCTTTTAACTTTGAAAAGTTTTTCACATTTTTGTTTTTCTAAAGTTTTTCGAGGCAAACAATGAGAAAGAAAAAGTAAAGTCATTTTATCTTGATGAAATCTGCTACCTAAAGATTTTTCGGGTCACAAATGTGTATGTTATTAAGTTTCGTATTTTGAGAGGCCATGGTAAGAAGAGGGAAAATATTATATTATTGGATCTCCATATCAGAAATTTATATCCCTAGAACCTTTCTGAATTGTGGAATACGAAATTGCCTTTGAAAATTCTGGCAAGAAACCTTCTAGAAAGCTACAATTATTTGGGTTCTTTTCTGCAAAGAAATAAAAAAAAATTAATTTTTCATCTTGTTTCATAAAGGTTTTTTCAAAAAAAGTTATTAAATGATATAAATTTAAAGTTGCTTCTATATATTTAATCCTAAAGAATAAGATCCCGTTTCATAAAGATTTTCTAAATGAAAAAGGCTCCCTCCTTAACATCATTTCTAACTTCATTATTTTTGTACAAAACAGCCATATATTTAAGTTTTTACTCCTAAATACACTTTTTCAAAGAATCTTTTTCTTTTTTTAAATTTTATACGTGTTGCGAAATTAGTCTCCTATGCTTTAATATTCCATGGGTTTTTAGCTTTAAAGTTAAAGAAAAAATTAATTATTTGTAAAATATTTCGAAATTTTGAAGACCCAGTGGAATTAATGATTGCCCCGTTTATGATCATAAATCTATATACACAATACAAAAAAAAAAGAACCTTTATAAATTTATAAAGAAAATAGAGGTATTTTTTTCTTTCTTTTTTTATCTTAAAATATGTTCCAAATTTAAATCAGAAAAAAAGCGTGGATGTTAATTAAATTTTTGAAATAAAGCGATTAATGTTACACAAATTATAAGATCATGAAGACCATTTTTCATTATAATTACCACTCTGCGTATTCAACACATTTTTCCTAAGAGATTTAAATAAAAAAAATCAAATCTACGAAAAATACCTTTAAAAAAATGTTATTAGCACTTATTTATCGCCAAAAATGAAAATTATGAAAATGTGATATTCTTTTTCAATTACCTAAAAAAGGCACTTTGTACTTTTTGATAATTTTTTTTTATTATATTCATTTTTCTAAAAATTTTCATTCATTTTTTTTATTTTATTAAAAAGAGATTTTTATTCAAATTATATGCTTAAAAGCTTCAATATTATTAAATTATGTTTTATTGCATAACAATACCAAGTATACTAGGGTGTTGGTGTAGTTATTATTATTTATTTAAATATTTAACAATTAAAGTGTGTTTTCTTAGGAAAAAATGGGTTGAGAGGCTCAATATTGTTATTTTTCCCCCAGAACAATAATTAAGTTTAAAATTATTTATTTTATGTTCAAATAGGAATGTAAAATTTGAAAAACCATATCTTAAATTTAAAAATTACAACGCGTAATTTAAATAATTACGCAAAAACGGGCAGATAATTTTAGTAACAAAAAAGATATAATTATTTTTCGAATTAACTTTTGTGTGACACAAATATATATTGAAAAACATGTATGCTCACTAAATTTTCTGAAATTCCAATAAATAAAAATTTAACTCTTTGAGTCCAGTCTTCTCTAAATCAATTTTTTATTTGTTTTTTCAGGTCCTTTAACTGTCCTAGGAGGTGTCGAAGGACTTGGTTTTATAAACACAAAATATGCCAATAAATCCGAAGATTATCCGGATGTCGAAATTCATTTTCTATCTGGATCACCAGCTTCGGACGGTGGTCAAACATTCCAACGTGTTCACGGACAAAGTCGAGAAGTAAGTTTATAACTTTACAAATAGATACCATTTCCGATTCTTTGTACTTGTAAGGAGTAAAACATTCATAACTACTGTTATATGCAGGGCTTCGAACTGAAAGCCGGAAAAACCCGTTATTTTGGTCGGAACTAAAATCGGAACTGAACCGAAAAAAAAATATCGGTTTATTTTATTTTATCTTCAGTCATTTTGCTGCTGTAACTAATTTATCGGTATCTTCTAATTTAACGTCAACCATATAATTATCATCATTACATGTACATTACTCCTCGATTTCCTGCTTTGATGCTTACGAATACTTTTCTGTTTCAGTTTAGTATGCAACTACTTGTTTCTACAAGTAGTTTGATTTGTTGTGTTGGGACTAATGCCACCTGTCTGACGTAGTCAGATCGAGACCCACGAAATTCATCATGGCATAGGGCTAGATGGTACGCCTGTCGTTAGCCGTAGCTTTGAGCACCATGCAGGTGACCGTACGTTTTGGCTCAGTTCCACCCCAATTTTGAGGGAGAACACCCTAGGGGTGGTCAAGGGCCTCCCACCTCTCTTCCCGTTCCACCAACCTCACGAGAGGACTTGCGGCTCGACGGCTATTTAGAGTACCCCCATGCCGCGAAGGCACTATACATTTACAAACATTCATGCCTTCTCCGGGATTCGAACCCCGGCCCTACGGCACAGCAGTCAGCGTCGCTAACCACTATGCCGGATGGGCGACAGAAGGCAAATTTAATTTAATTTAATGAACTAGAAGTATAGATGTTTTAAGAGAAGAATATACATAAGATGAAGTTATTCGTTAGGAGCTGAACCAAAAACCGTATTTTTGTCGGAACGAAAACCGGAGCTGAACCGATATATATATATATATATATATATATATAGTTGAACCAGAACAAAAAAAATTACGGTTCGAAGCCCTGGCCCTATGTATGTGTATAGAATCAAGGTTGTTGAACTTCATGTTGAAACGCGTTTTCATCCCTACTACTCTGTAACCCGGCTAGAGGTGTGGATAGAACTAAAGGATCATACGACATGATGAATTTTAATTATTTTATTCATCACTGTAATCAATTCAGACACAATCAACACTTTAAACAAGATACTTCGAATCAGTAATAGAGCAAGAGGGAGACGAGATTCGCGTTGGGGAGAATATATTCAATCATGCAGCTCTATCTTTAATATTACTTTACATAGAGCTTACGTATTTGATGACCGCACTCTTAGTTTAACATTCTAAACATCGACTTAATTTAAGATCACAGTACCTAAACTCTTGCAGTCTTCGATTAAATTTAAGTTGACAACACTTCCTGCTAGCTAATATCACTTTCTTATTATCCAAACATCTGACTTCCTTACTTTGTTTACGTATACATTGCACTGCCAATTTACTTCACTTTTAATCTATTCACAATTTACTAACCTCAAATACGCGAGTAAAGAACATATATATTAAACTTAATTTGCACATCACGTTTTCTACTTTTCGGAGATTGGTTGAAGATGCTGGCCCAAAAGAATTCCCTAGAGAGTTAGTGGAAGGACGCGTATAGATCCGTCACAATGTTAAAGTATTTTTGTTTTCAATAGCCGATTATAGTCTTAATTACACTACAGACTAATCGCTTAAAGAAACTGATTTCAGGACTTAAAATCCCTAACATTTCCATGATTTCCATAAAATATGATATAAAGAATAGAGTTCTACCTAAATTTTAGTCCTTTTCACTTGACCTTGGCTCAAAATTAAAAGATTTCTTCTCTATAATACTTTTTTGTTACTTCCAATGGGATTTTAATTCAAATCACACACAATTAATTAGCCAATATCCGAAATTTTTGAAGCATTATTGCAATTTATACAGAGCATAATCATTTAAAATTTCGCCCAGTACCAGATTTTTATTCCTTATGTATGATGCATAAAAAAACATGATTTTTAATTTTTATTTGTAATGTATAAAAACGATTACGAAACATTCATTTTAAGTTTAATGCACAATTTTTATTCTTATAGTTATTTCAAGAAACGCAATTTTCACTGAAGGTTCACAAAATTTTAAGCAAAATGATGATATTAAATATTGTTTTTTAAAATTTTAAGCCGATGCTAAAGAAGCTATTATAATTATTTTAGTAACAAAGAAGTATAACATAATTTAAATGTCATACTCACAGTAATTATAACCATTAACATAAAACATATAAACAATGCTATTCTTTGGTATTTGCTATTATTTAGAAATGTAATTTTTATGAATTATTTATTTCGTATAATTTGCAAATTGGCTAAAAACATGATGACATTTATATGATATTTTAATATATATATATTAAGTACAAGTATGTCGGGATGGCTAAATTGACTTTTCTGGAAATTTATGAAAAATATTTGTAAATATTTCACACACACAATGTTTTCTCTATTTAAGGTTTTTAATTCTGAATATTTTACTGATGAAATAAATATTTGTGTTGAAAGGTTTCGATAGTGAATGTTGAGTCACGGATTCAAAAACAATTATTTCCCTTTAATTATTTTCAACTTTCATAATAATCATATTGCGTAAGAAATGATAAATACAATGTTATCACTTATTTTACCTGAAGGTATTAAATATTTTATACGAGCAACACAATTTTCACTTCCAACATTTTTCATTTGGTCGATTTTTTTTCTTTCGTCCCTTTCTTACATTTATTCACCCCAGAAGTATAATAATTTCTTGTGAATAATATGTTTGTGAAAAGAGTTAGTTTCCTTTTTAACCACTCATTTATATTTTGATAGTTTTTACTTTAAATGCCTCAATGATGCTCTTCTATTTTTTTTATTTTAAAAAAATGCTCTTTATAATTGAAAACAACTAATAAAAATGAAATGTATAAAATAACGATATAACGTGCATGGCATTTACAACATGTTCGATGAAAATTGGAATAAATGAATTTTAAGACTCCATTTAAAAAAGTTTGTTTTTTCTTCTAATGTTGTTTATTTTATAAAAGTTAAAGGAGTTCACATATTAAGCCCATTTTACTATAAGAGAAGAGGATGGGGGGAAATGCAGTGAAATTATAAATAAAACAGGATTATGATCTTTATTATTTCTCAAAGAATAGAAAAATAAGGATTTTTTCCTTATTATTATTTTACCCAAGAAGACAATTAGTAGCAAATAGAAGATAAAATAATTTTGTAAGAACGTATGATGTTTTTTTACAACATTAATGCGCAACAACTATGCCTCATTAATGAAAATTTGTAAATATCTCATTAAATAAACTAACTGTTTTCTTTGCTGATATGACAGTTTTTATGTTTTAATTTTTAATGATAAAAAAAAAGCAATGAAGTTTATTTAAATTTACTTTCAGAATTACTAAGGATTAAGAAAATATTGTTAAAATTTATTTAGAGCTTTATGCTCTAAATATATGCTATTAAAACTTAATTGTATCAAGTTTCAATACACAATTTTCCTATTTTATATTTTACTTAATCAATTAAATATGGAAGAATTTTCTGAAATTTTTATTTATTTCTATAAATTGTATTTGGTATTCTGCATATTGCAAGAAATATGATATGTCTGACTCATTTTTAACACCCTTTTATAAGCTTCACTTGTATGTAATGGAATCTTGGAACTCAATTTTTACCCCCTTTAAAAGGTCAGATTAATTCAAAAATTTTCTCACTTGTCTAGGACCGATGACAATACAATAGTTTAATATCTTTGTTTAATTGTCCTGATCAGGATCGTCAGGATTAACGATTTCCTTTTTTCAAATCCCATCCCGCATCTGGCTACTCATTTCAGATCCCATTTCCAGATTTGGTAGTTAAAAGATTAAGTTACAATTTAGTTCAAATAACTATAAAGAGATGTTATTTTAGTTTTTTTCAACTATAATTTTTTTTTGTGCAATAGTTTCCTGATATTTTTAAGTTTAACTTTCGAGTAAAGTCAGCTGAAGTTAATTTTCCAGGGTTTCTCTTATTTAAATATAAATATTCACATAAATAAACAAAGAGACAATTTCATTATACTATTACATATTAGAATAAATAAGTTTTTCCGATAAATTTTATGGATTTTTTTAAAAAATTAATCCAGGAATTTTTTTGCAAAAATTACAAAAATTGTTCTATTTTATAATGGCTTATATCACTCAACGGGCATGATGACCACCTGTGAAGTTAAAATTAAAAATAAAACTAAAATAACACATCCCATATACTTGTGTTTTAGAAAAGTAACTTGATTCTGATGAATAAACTTCGTTTTTATATTCTTATTTATTTCTTTTCCACTTCAGATGTGGGAAAAAGTGTACAAGCCATATGCCTTCAGAGACGCTTACACCTTTTGTCCTGTCTTGCTGAGGCCAAAAAGTAGAGGATACATAAAACTGAGGTCACCCGATCCTTACGATCCGCCGGTCATCAATCCGAGATACTTGACCCATCCTCAAGATGTGCTTACCATTGTTGATTGTAAGTATGGAAGTATTTTTTAGTTTAAAAGAAATAGGTTTCAAATTTCGTAATAGGATACATTGCATTCTATTTTGCCGGAACTTATCTGGCATAGTTGTCTTGTTTTCTGCTCTCAATGCCTTAGTATCGCTTTTTCTTTCACTCAGTTGAGTTGGGACGTCTTAAGACTTATTGAGGCCCTGGGCCCTTACGCAAAAGTAGGTATTGGACCCCTACACAAAAATAGGCCCTGGGCCCTACACAATTGTAGGCCCTGAGCACTTACACAAATATAGGCCCTGTCCCCTGCACAATTGTAGGCCCTGTGCACTTACACAAATGTTGGCCCTGGGCCCCTGTTCAAATGTAGGCCCTTTTCCCCTACACAAATGTAGGCCCCACCTATGACATATAAAAGTGGATAGTGCATAACATTCTTTGTCAAATACTCGTACAAACCCGAAACAAAAAAAATGTGTATGACTTACAATCGCACAAACCGGCTCGACCAACTGCTGTCATTAGACTGAATGAGTAATGATGGTCTATGGTGATAAGTCTACGCCTATACATGGACGACGGTCATCTCATGTAGCCAGTTGACATATTGTCTGAAATTACCAGTTTTTCGGTGAATACAACCGGAAGGAACATTTGACCGTAGAAATTATTCGAATCATGATCTTATTACGGTTGAGTCAAGAACGAGATTTGGCTTCCATTGGGGCTGAGGCCCTGGGCCCGGGCCGAGTTGGACCAAGCCTTAAGACGTCCCTGGAGACGAGGAGTTTTAGCTGCAGCGAGAATGGAGGAATTTGATTTTGGACACAATGTCGCCAAAAACGAACAATTGGTTCAAAAGAGTCTCGAAAGTGATGCTAATAAAAACTTCCACTGTAATAGAAATCTACTCTGGTGTTTTTGCCTTATGTCCTGCATCCATTGAGAACAATATGTGAAGAAGAGTATCAAACAGAATTCTTCTGACAAGTCATCATTGTGAAGGATATTTTAAGTCACCAAATTGAAATTTTTTATTTTTTTTATTTTCCTTTTCTTTTCACGCTTGTTACTGTGAGTGCCAGTTTATTTACTGGGTGCTTGGGACGGGCACACAGGGGCTCGGGGTTCAGAAGGGCCTTCATTAGCTGGACTTAACCAGATTTTTGGTTATAAATTTCGATCCTCCAGTGCCAAGGGGGCCTGTAGATCTTCAGCCCCCAGGGCCTGAAATAAGCTTAAATCGCCACTGGTTACTGTAATACTTTGCGTAGAAGGTTGTAAGATAAAGTACTATCTCAGGTACCTCACTTTTCAATCAATCACGACTTTAAGTTACAAAGCTCGCCTCTTATATTTTATTGTGTTGTTATGTTACATGTAAGAAAAAGTAGTACATTTTTCAATGCTGGCAAAACAATTTTTAGTTAAAGTTTTATTTATTTTATAGTTTTTTATTCATTTTATTATTTGGATTTATTTTGAGATGTCTTCTTTTAAAATGAAGTCAAGGGGTCTTAGGGATGTTAACTTTTTCTGAGAAGGGCTGAAAATATAAACAATATTCAAATACATATAACTCTGAAATTAAAATTAAATAATTCGAATCTTTTACACATTATTTATAAAGGAATAAGGCTTCAGAAAAGTGTAAATTGTTTAAAATATAATCATAATTTTAAAAGTTATAAGCATATGAAAATAAGAAATTTTTTATAAGAAATATTAATTATAAGTTTTAATGCGCGCATGCTATTTTCAAAAGTATTAGCTTTAATTACTAGCAATAAGTTGATTTATAAAGTTAAATGTATCTTTATTACACCGTAGTAAATTTAAATAAATAGAATAATAAATTATATTTTTTAAAAAATAAACAAAATTATATTTTCAAAATTTTTTTTTAAAAATTTCAATATTTTCCAAAGATTTTGAAATACAAAAGACATTATTCTTAATTTACTACTGCTTAAAGTGTATGCTATATTTTATAATTCTATAAAGTTTTATGCATCAAAGGCTACTATTTTAGAAAATAGCGTGTGCGAAGGAAAATTTAATTAATATTTCTTATAAAAAATTTCTTATTTTCATATGTTTATGATTTTTAAAATTATGATTATATTTCAAAAATTTTACAATTTTCTGAAGCCTCATTCCATTATAAATAATGTGTAAAAGATTCGAATTATTTAATTTTAATTTAAAAGAGTTATATGTATTTGAATATTGTTTATATTTTCAGCCCTCCACAAAAAGTTAACACCCCTGACCCCTTATGAAAATCTAGTAAATCCTTCATTTATATAAAGTAATATTTTTCTGTTCCAACAGCAATGAAGATTTGCATGACTTTCGGTGAGTCCCCGGCCTTCAAGAAATTCGGGGGTCGTCCATACGAAACGGTTTTTCCCGGCTGCGAGATTTACAAGAAAAACAGCGACGAGTATTTGGCATGCGTGGCTCGTACCTACACCTCGACCATCTACCATCCTGTCGGCACATGCAAGATGGGGGCGCCGGACGACCCCACTGCAGTTGTGGATCCGCAACTAAGGTACACTGCTTCTTTTTTTTTATCTGTGTATTTATCACTTTCTAATTTAGAGTATTCATTTTGTATGTTCGGATGAGTATAAGTTGAAGTCTTTCAAAGAAAAATCAACTGTTTAAAAATCTTAAAGGAAGGAATTCCGTGACTAACCCGTGCGTACGTCATCGTTTTGGGGGTCTCAAAGATTGCATAAGAAAATCAACCCGATATCAACACCGTCTTCCTTTCCTTCATTATGGTTATGTATCGAGATAAAAAAAAAAATAGAATGAATTTAATGCTACAGTAGAGCTTCGCTTATCCGAATCAATTGGGACCAGACACCATTCGCATACGCGATTGTTCGGTTAACCGAAAACCGAATGCGATCCATGCAGTGTATGAAACCAGACACTATACGAAAGTTGAAAATCATCACATGTGGGAAGAGTGCTTTAAGAAAAAGCAAAATAGGTGCAAAATGTCACATTTTAACCTTTATTGTGGAAAATAATCACTTATTTTTCGCTGTAGATTGTACACTTTTTTTTTGCTGCAAAGTCTCTGATTCTCTTGAGCAACAGTAATTTAGAGGGACAGCACTCTGACTATTGTTCGTACCACTCCAAAGCTGACTCTAACGCAGAAATGTGTCAGCATTTGATGGACCCGTGCTACTTTCGTTGTTGTTGTTGTCCTCGTCTTCATCCATTTCATCGTCGACAGGGTTGGTAAATTTAAAATGGTTTCGGCTTTTTTTATGTCAGAATTGGTTGACTTTCAATCATTATAAAACTGTGCTAGAGACGCTCCACTTTCTCCCTTTGCGAGACGGTTTAATATTTCAAGTTTTGTCTCGATGTTCAAGACGTTGCGTTTCCGTTTTGAATTCGAAGCCATAGCAGTTCACAATTCAACAAAAGAGCACGTATACACCCCTTCACTTGGAAAAAAACATATCTAATATTCCGCGCAGATGTTTACCAAATCACACAACTGAAATTCCCCAAATATCCCTTACCTTGGATTTTCCCGTCAATTTTGGCCTCACGCGAAACAACTGTTGAGCAATTCACTGTTCGAAAACCACTGATATTTGTCGCTCCGGATAATAAACGTTCGGATAAACGACGTTCTACTGTATTTTGTATTAAATGCAGAAACTTTCTATAAAGAATACATTACCATTTTAAAATATTTCAAAAGAACATTTTCAGGAATAAAAGTGATGATAAAGTAATTCCTTACAGTGTGGTTTTAGTATCAATTAATCTGTGTAATCTTATACAAAACCAAATAAATAAATATACTCAAAGCTTATTCAAGAAAGAGTTGTATGTAAATAACTGAAACCTTTCTCTATTACAGGGCTGTGCTTCTAAGAGAAAAATAACTTAATCATACGCAAAATATCTTTACCATTCGAAAATGCTCCAAATATTCTGTTCAAGAACATGCAAAAAACAACTCTTTAAATTAATCGTTAAGAAATTGTTAATTAAAAGTTTAATTACAATCAAAGGATTAAATGGGGTAGGAGGGAAGAAAAAATGGAAAATTTTGATTTTTATTGTGTGTCGAAGCATGATATTAGTACTGGTAATGAATTACATTAAAGCACTTGGTCCTGTCAAAATTTTATCTCCGATCGTTAGAGTTCGAATGACTTTAAAACTCTTTCCACACATTGCTCATTTTTAAAACTAAATATTTAGATAATATAATATTATTCCTTTTGTTCACGTATTAAAAATAATTACTTTGCTATCTCTAACATTGCATGAGTTATAAGGGGTTAAAATTAGGTGAAAAATTCAGGCAAGCCAATCCGGTTGCATCAAAGAACTCTATTGAAGAAAGGATACATTGGTGTTGAGAGAAGCTTCTGTGATTAATTGACCAGAAAGGTTAGCTATTTTTAAATTTAAGTTGGGAAGAAAAGCTCAGCCAATCATAGATTAAGCGTAATGCTTACTAAATTAAAAACTTGTATAATATTTTTTCATTTATTGTTATATTTTCTGCCAAATTTACCATTATTACCTTTCCTTCTTATAGAGTTAAGGGAATCCATGGTCTGCGGGTCGTGGATGGTTCCATCATGCCTACAATCGTCACCGGCAACACGAATGCACCCATCATCATGATCGCCGAAAAGGCGGCAGATATGATCAAAGGTGTAAGGACGGTTATCCGACGAAAAGACAAAAGGAAGAAAAAAAAGCGGTGATCTCTCTCTTCGATGTAAATTATCAAAAAAATATCTATATCTTATCATATTCATAAGCATCATAGAATCCAGACTGCCGTGTCAATTCCATCACTTTGTTATCCGATTGGTGACAAGCTTTTATGGAGTTTGCTAATATCACATGACCATATCTACCTAAAGATACCTAGTGTTGATGTTTTGACCAATCGCTGGAAGGCTGAAGAAATTTGCATTTGTTTTTACAAAAGCAATCGTACACTGTTAGAGATTAATGAACTCGTACTTTACTACTGTTGCAAAATAGAATTTATTTTAGAATAGAAACTGTGGTGAAATTGGATTGAAAACGTCAAGTTCCTGTTTGAGTGCAATTATGGAGTATGATATTCGAATTCACAGTGGAACTGAAGTGAAGCGAAACGGAATGGCTTGACTAATGTTTATGTGTCAAAAAGTATTTTAAAAAAACCCCATCTCTTAGTCCCGCAAATCTTAGAGAAAAGGCAGGTTCAAAATGTAAACTTCAGTAGAAATAATTTCTTAGATAATCCCATCATATTTTGTACATATTCAAGACTATCATAGTACGAAGCGAAGCATTAGAATTGCGAACGCATTGCCAACTTGCATATGTAAATATTTTCTAAGCTGAGATGAGGAACCTCAAATCAATTAAAAAATTACTCTGGATCGGGTTAAACGGGTCAGATTAAATATAGAATTTTACAAAAATAAGGTTTAATACTTTACCACATGAAAGAGGGCTTTGAATAATATATATTAAATATTTTCTTTGAAATTGTTAATTTGTTTCTAAACCTGCACCTTATTTTTAGAAATGCAGTATTTTATGAAGTTTTTCGTAAATCTTTTAACTAGACAATTTCTCACACATCATAATTTTAAATAAGAAAAAGCATTAATTTAATTTTATCTAGACTATTAGTATAATTAAGGATCTCAAAATGGATCGCTCATTAAATTTCTTAGAGTATTAAAACTTCGAAACCTTGATAATTAAAAAATATTCTTTTGTCTCCTTAAAACTAATATTTTTTTTCTGTTTTATTAAAAATATTACAATTTGTTATTCATACAATTATGAAAAGAAAACATCTTTTTTTTCAATATTTTACAGAAACATAATTTTATTACCATTTAAGTAGTGTAACGTGTCATCTTCGTAATTTTTTAAAGAATTTGGCATAACTTTTAAATAAAAGGTTAAAATACATTTCATATTCTATTAATTTCTAAGATCTTATGTACAGTATTTAAAAGAAAAACTTGTCTTGTAAAATTTTAAATAAGATTCTAGATATTTTTATTACAATTCTCACAAATATATGTCTTTTAAAACTTTAATGATACCTTCTCTTATGTAATTCATTATTCACACATACTTTTAACTAATTTATTTCTTACTTTTTTAATAAAAAATCACATGAATACTATTATTTGTAATTCTCACATAAACTCAATCGCGACCTCCACGAAGTATTGATGCACGAAACAATAAGTTTCAGTAGTCTTTGTCAAATTTGGTTGCCAAAACCAAAGACTAAAACTTACTGTTGCCATCTTGTTTTATATGTAAATGTAAAGAGCGTTTTGTAAATATATTTATTTACTTCTTTGTGTTCTATTTGTCCAGAGAATATATTATATAGAGATATATTTTAACGACATATGGATATCTATATTTCAAGTGCCTTAACTCCATCCTACTGTACCTGACTCAGGAAAACATTATTGTGCAGTTTGTTTAAATTCCTCTAATCCTCTCCTTAATTTTATAAACTGATCATGGGTTGAATGGAAGGTTATAAGGGTGTTTGTGTGGTGTATGTTTGTTTCTAAAAATTGTTTTCCTTAAAAAATGGACTATCATTGGTGTATAAAAAAGTCATTCTCGATATTTTTTATCACACCTTTAAACTCTAAGTCTGTTTCAAAACAAATTATTTGTAATGTAACCATATTTTCCAAGGAAACGTTCGATGCTCGATGATAAATTCAATGTTTAGTAAAAAAATCAAATTCAAATTTTTGATCATAAATTATGGGCTAAATTCACCTGACGTCATTGCCACATAATTGCAATCACGTGTCTAGCCAATCAATTCATTAATTTGTCTGATGTCACAATCACATGATACGTACAATCCCTTGTTTTCAGCCAATCAGTTCATAAATTCATAGTCACTTGATAAATGCTTTATCACATGTTTTCGGCCAATCAGTTCAAGAGGTTCGTTGTTGTAAACTTTTGCTTTTTATAGACTTTCTTTATAACAAGTAATATATAAAAAAAATTTGAGTCAGTTCCTACTTTGAATGGATATATATATATATATATATATATATATATATATAGGGAGAGAGGGAATTATATAATAGTAGTAAGATTTGAAAAAAGAGCACGATTTGTCTGCATTGTTGTAACAATGCCCTCCCGGTTTGTCTGGTTTGGCTGAAAAACCGGTTTTCGACGCCAACTTTTGTCATTGTTTTAACAGTTACATTGTTACAATAGTGAAAACGAATCTAAGTTGGCGTCGAAAACCGGTAATTAATTAAATTTAATTAATTAATTAATATTTGAAAAAATTGTATTAACATCAAGTGTCAGACACTACAAGTTTAAAAATTTTATTTGAACTTGATTGGAACTATAGAAAGTATTTTATTAACGATTGAAAAGTTGAACAAGATATATATAGGGAGAGAGTGAGCTAATAGTAGAAATTAAAAAAATACATATTTCATAATAACAATAACTCTCGCATACGTGAAACAAATACGCTTGATTTAAAAATATACATGTATTTCAAGATTTTTTTTTAAAATTTTGACAAACTTTTTGAAGAATCTTATTATTTGAACATCTTTACTTAATTGTCAAATTTGAAGTTAATCTAAATTCTACGAGTAGAGCAACTATAAGTCTTCTATCACGTTTGAATTCAATGCAGAACACGTGATTGGGAATTAATCATGTGACTGTCATAAATTTTAGCCCATTGTTACATATCATGCTTTAAAAATAAGATTGTTGATAAGCAATTTGAGTATTAAAAATTTTTAAAAATATAATTGTTATCGATAATTCTCTAAACAAAAGAAATATAGTCATGCAAAACTAAATAATTTCATGTAATTGCATCTGAATAATTCCATGTAATAATTGGTGTTTTTTTATAATTGTTTGCTTTCTGCATATTTTTAGTTATAATTTATGCTTGATTTTTGTTTTCTTAAAAATTATTTGTGTATGGTGTTAAAAATAACCAATTTTATCTTTCCCGTTGATTTCAAATCGAAAATAAAAATATTTTTCATAGAAATTGTTGGTATTTTTTGACGTCATTTCCATAATTACATTAAACATTATGAAGAAGAGAATATAAATCACATTTATAAAACTGTGCATTTGATTTTTTTTCACGTGTATTTTCTTTCACGTGTTTTTATGTATTTCTTCACGTGTATTCCTATGGTTGATATCATTTTCCCCTTCAATGTAGCTATTTGATATGAAGAATAAAATATTTGCTATTCTAATTGCGATTAAGTAAAATTCATTAGTCATTCCAAGTTCAACATCACAAAGCAAACTGACTTAGCGATGTGATCCCAGAACGAAGCTGTTTTCCGAAAACCTGTCTTCAGGTACTTTTTTTTAAAGAAAATTATAATCTATAATCACAAAGAAGTTAAAAATTATATACACATATACCTACATTGCAAATATATTTGAAGGAATAAATAGTTACATTTTATAAACAATTTTCAAGTCTGAAACTAAATGCTGACGATAAAACGTCTTTCTTAAAAAAAATTAAACTTTCTCCATGTGATAAAGGATTATTTATTTCATATTATAAAATAAGGTGGTGTTTCCTTGCCAAACATACTAGAATTCTCTACGTAATCTTGTGTCTTTTAATTTTTACATGTCTGTAATAATAAAATGATTTTCAAATAATTAACATAATTTACAAATTATAATAAAATGACATTGTTCACAATTAGTTTTCCTTAAGGTAAATGCTAAAAACCTAATTTATTCCTTTATGAGGATTTTGCGACAATTTACATCCATGGAGGAAATATAGTTCCCTCTCTTCCCACTCGAAATGAAGTAACAGTCAAAACTATGCTCTGAAAGAGGAGCTCCTAAGAAGGCAATTGCAGTCAACGTCATGGCGTCAGTATTTAGGGATGCTCATGGGATAATTTTCATTGATTATTTTCAAAATAAAAAAATAACAACAGTCAACCGTGAGTATTATGTGAATTCATTGCAGCGCTTGTGTGATGAAATAAAAAACAAGTAATATATAAAAAAAATTAGTCAATTCCTACTTAGGTCAGCAAAGAAAAATTTTATTTTAGTTGACTAAATTTAATTACTGAATTAATATTTGAAAAACTGCATTAACATCAATTGCCATCCATTACAAAATTAAAAAAGTGTATCTGAACTTGCGTGGATGAAAAAAAGTATATTATTAACGATTGAAAGTTTGAACAAGATCATTTTTTTCATTTTATGATACTATATATATATATAGAATCATAAAATGAAAAAAAATAAATAGTATAATAAAATGACAATACTAAATTATACCACTAACAAAGCTAGAAGATACAAACCAGATTTCAAGAAACATAACTATCAAAAATATGGAAAAGTATATTGTACAAAAATTAAATAAGCGAATGTATAGCAGGAAACAGAGTTAGAACATTAAAATGTAAGAAACCAAAAGAGTCAATGGACTAAAGTGGAGACCTAGTATGATTTCTAAAGCTGTTGCTGAATTAGGACCAGCAAAATTAGGGTTAAGTATACTTTACAGATCCAACCTTCCCTGTACAGCAGAAATTTTCGACATAATAGCAAAACACAACCATATTGAAAAGTTAGGCCTAAAACTAACCACGTGTAATTTGAATCAGACAGAAAAATAAAATTAAAATAAAATATGAAAGGAATTGATTCTTATAAAGAGATGAAAATAAAATATAATTTTGAAAAGAAAAAACAAAGCAAAAACTTACATGAAAAAAATGCAAACCACAAGAGAAAAAAATGACCATTACACTGTCAAGCAACTATATATATATATATATAGAGAGAGAGAGAGAGAGAGAGTGAGAGTGAACTAATAGTAGGAATTGAAAAACAGTTGCATTTGGCTAGAAAGTGAGTTTGTTTCTTCAAGACAATGCACCAGTTCACACATCTCTTATTGCGATGACCAAAATCAATGAGTTGAAGTTCGAATAACTTCCTAGCTTTCCCTTTTTATCACATTTATAGCCCCTTCGTATTACTTTCTGTGTAAAAAAAAATGTCTCGGTGGTAAATGTTTTGCCAAGAATGAATTGGAATCTACGTATTATAAAGAATTTGAGGAACTCGAATACGCAGATAAATTAGTTTTTAACTCTTCGTATAGTATGTGAAGGTATGAATTTCTCCTTTTAAAACGTTTTTTTTTAGTTGTGGAAAATTCGAAGAGAAAGACTTATATTAATAATTATTACTGCTGAAACACACATATATATATATTAGTTCATTAACTGTAACTATACTATTCAACATAAATAAAAAATGAATTAAAATAAATTATAGTTTAAAAAGCACGCTTTTATGATTAATCGAACTAAAAAGTAAAAAAATAATTCTTAGTATAAGAATAAAATGATTAACGACAAAATTAATGTCATAGGGTAAAAGCGCGAGGTGTTTTATATCAATTGTTATAATTTCTTTCTAGTTCTATTCCGAAATGCTGAGTTAGTGTAAAAATGTAGTACAAAGCACCCCACGCTTTTACCCCCCCCCCATGACATTAATTTTCTCGTTCATCATTTTATTCTTATAATAAGAATTTTTTTTTTCTTTTTAGTTCTATTAATCATAAGAACGGGTTTTTTAGTTTTTTTTTTAAACTGTAATTTATTTTCCATTTTTTAGTTCAATCTACAATAAAAGCATGCATTTTTAATTTTTGAAACTATCATTTATTCATCGATGAATTAATCTTAAATGCGTCTTTTTTTAGAATCTGAAATACC